>JAVQJD010050899.1:0-96054 GCA_036023655.1 Nannoperca australis
ATGCATTTGGCAATCATTCCTATGAGTTATGATTACAATTTACAATTTACAAGTCAACAGCGATTTCTCAACTGAGGTCAAAGAACATGAGAACATCAGAGCGACTGGCTTATTTACAGCAAGTCATCAAATAAAACCCCCAAACTGACCAACACTATACCTGCTGAAATGGCTCCTTATTCACCAGATCATTAAATTATGTGTAGTTCCTGTAGAAGTGAGCATACTAGCATAAACCAAACTTCATGTGCATATAGGTACGGGTTAGGTAGTTTATACCAGGAAGTGGCTCAGTGGTGCAAAATACCTTTTTAATTAAAATTTTGGGTTTTTGCTTTTAGAATTTTTTTTTTCCATTTTTCATGGGGACCAGTAAATAGCATCAACAAATGGACCACATCATTTATAGACTTAGCTAGTTTTCAATGAGAAAGCCCTAGAAGGGCTTTTATGCAAATAATAATAATAATAATAAATACAAAAAAAACAAAATAAACATACAAAACAGCACGAAACACAGGTGCAACACAATTACAGTAAAACTCAAGTATGTGATCATTCACGACTACATGACTGATCTCTCTTAGTATAAAATTATCTACCTGTATCTATAACATCTGCAAAGTTCCACATATTCCCAAACAGAGAGAGAAGTCTGCTCAAAGGAGGATTTAAAATTTAAATTTAAATTAAAATTACACAGTCCCTTACAGATCCAGGATCCCTGAAAGATACCACCTGGTCACTGCAGAACTTATGGAAGCCTGGTTATTTAGGAATTTGTGGATGAGTTTGATATTGGCAAATTTAATAATAAAATGTTACTTTCCATTTCCAGATGGTTGTTTGACTAAAATGCATTTTTCCCCCATAACCTCCTCACCTTGCCTCTAGTCTAGCGTATGATTTCAATGACACTTGTAAAATACATTTTTACAAGCCTACAGTTTTGTCTAATAATCAAATTGTAAATTACAAAATAAAGTTGAATCAAAATAAATAAAAACAGGTCCTTGTTTTTGACTTGCCATAGCAGGAAAATCACAGGTATAACTAAACATTAATGTGATGACACACGCTTCCCTTATTCCTTTATTAGCTCTATTGTTGTGAGCACAAGGAATCAAAACACAATATACGATCTACGAGGCAATGCCCGGACCCACCCTGGGTCTATGAACAGAATATAAAGTTTCATGAATCTCAATGGGACGACACAGCAGCGAGGTCAGGCAGGGTGAGCATCACCAGCCTTCAGCCACTGTAACACTTCTGAGGTTTTCTCATAAAAGTGTAAAGACCCTACTTTTCCCCCTTTATAACAAGACTGCTGTGCTTTCCTGCCTGAGCCTCGCAATGATATATTAGTTTTCAAAATAAAACTTGGCTTGTGTATATGGTTAAAATGGAGTGATTATGAATATTCTGGACAAGATAGAGAGAAGATAACTTCCTGTTTTAATTTCTCACCTTAACTGAGTGAATGAGTCAACGCTTTCTGTACAAAACCACCTTTGTAGAGATGATGAACATCAGCTTTATTTGTTCTCCACACAGTTGTGTATTAGTTGCATCATCAGTTAAAATACAAACTGCTTGTGTCTCTTAAGTGCAGTTATGTTATTTAGGTTATCCCTTGAAATGACAACAGCTCACTCACAATGCCACTTATAATGTATTGTAGTTGAGCTCAAACATAAGGTCTTACTGTGTCTCATTGTGAACAGATTTTCTTTCCAGGTTTATTTTCCAGAACACAAGGTTTACAGAGAGATGCACACATAGTCTCCAATGAGGACATATACCATCTGTTTGTGATCCCTTTACAAAAATGGATTTGCACCATTTTGCCTTGCTGCCATCAATGGAACAACAGCCTGCACAAGGGACTTAGCAGAAAGGAAATGGATAGATAAGCAGTGAATGAAATGGACACATACTTACAATTACGGTAGCAGTGTCAACGTAGTGATAACATACCAGAATTTGACAATTGGGGAAAAAATGAGTGAGTGAAAATGGAGAGTTTGTCTGTCCGTGGCACAGAATACAATTCTGAGATGTTTCAAAAAAACCTTAAATACTATGAGGAGCACATTCCTGTGCAGTCGTGACCATGAAAAACACGGATTAAGGTCTGAGGATCACAGTGTGATGCCTGAATTGGAATACAGTGTGTCTATCTGCATACCAAACAGCTAATTCTGTGGCCTGCGTTCCGGTGAATTCTCTCACATAAAGACTTCAATCACAGGTTGACCTGTAGTCATTGTGGCAGCTGCTAATGTCACAGTGTGGCTATGCAAGAGCCAAGAGCAGCCAACAAGAAATGAGGACGCATTTTAAGGACTGAAATGTAAGCAATATTAAACTTTAGTCCCACCAGTGCTGAGCCAAGACTTTTCCTTTTTTGTTAGGCTAAAAATGTTTTAGAAACAATATTATATTGTGTGTTAATAATTCTCATCAGAAAAATTCTACCTTCTACAGCCGTTATCTGGATTGTAATCAGTTGCACTTGATTTTTTTATTATTATTTTTGTTTTGATATTTCATTACTCATCCTCCTCTGAGCATTAGTTTTCTGCTGCAGTGTTTCACCCAATAATTACTGCTGCTGATGCTGCAAAGAACAGTGCTGGTCACCAAAATATTGAGCAACGTCACGTCAACCCATGACATAGTACTGGAAAACAGGCAGATAATTATGTAAACAGCACGAGTGATGGCTGTGATGATTCGTTTTTCACATAAATCTACAAGAAGTAAAAACTGTATATGTGTGGAAGTAATGATAATTAGCAATTAGCTATTGGTTATGATTTGTTTTTGACAAAGCAGATGCACTTCTAAGTTGATGTTTTCTTACACTGTAATCATGTGGATTAGTCTTTACTTTTGGGTAAAAATGTCAGCCTTTTGAACTTCATCCACATATTGAATTTTGACTGCTACATTAAAATATTTCAACCCACTTACTGCTCTTCTATTTGCTCAGTGAGAATGCTCGAGCTCACAACTTGTTCATAAAAATCCAGGTCTATTTATATGCAAGTGCAAATCCACAACATGACTTACCTGGCGTACAGCCAGCAGAGCTGAAAATCTCTCACACGCAGTCAGCAATCCATCAGCAGTCCTCTGATCCGCTCATTTGAGATAAAAGAAGTCAGGCCAGCTCTCTGGGGCATTAAGGAGCGCTAACACCTTCCACCTCTCAATTCCTCACCATGTAATTCCTGTTGGTGCATCTCAGAAAATCCCACAGAAAGGGACAAATGTATTACAGCAAAGCTAAATGAACATAACTTTGGTGACCCTTTTTGAATAATGCAAACCTTGAATATAAAATGATTAGCATTTCATAGAGAACTACAAAAGAGAAAGTGGGGAGAAAACATACCCAAGAGTTCCTTTTCTCCTTTTCTAGAAACATACTGATTGCATAACATTGTTTTTCATAACAATAAAGCACTCTCAAAACTGTCAAAAACCAACATTTTCTGAAATAGACAAGCTCAATAAAAGCTAATCACTATATTTAACAGAATAATGGGTCTTTCATCATTAATATTTTTAGTAAAAAAGAAATATGACAGCTTCACCATGTTCGTAAACCTTCTCTTTGATGTAAATGCTGTGTTTGTCAGAACAAAAAATGAATTATGAAATAAGTGGCTTGGAAAATGGAAAGATGGAGATAACACAGTACAACAGTAGTTGTGTAAAGTTAATGTAGTGCACTGGTTTTTAATCAAAAAGCCCCAAAGAAAACCAACTGGAGTTTCATGACAAGGTCAGTCTTAAGGTTCTTTCTTTGTTTCCTGTTGCTTTTATATTGGCTGGAAGGGAAACAACATCAAATATGAATATGAAGAACTGAACTGGCTAGTTTTTTATTTATTATTGTCATCAAAATAATTGTATTCAACTTTTTAAATAGAATAATTACATTTTATAGATGTATCCTTGCAAATATATATTTTTTAAATCAATGTGACTTTCTTTGAATTTTTCAGCATGGTAACAGTCCTCTTTATTATTTGCAGGTATACAGTGGCAACAAGTGCCGCCAGAAAAGCAAATCATCCCTTTTTCCAAGCATATCTTATGTTTATGGAGTCTGGGTCTACAGTAAACCCGTCGGGGTTGTCAGACGCCATCAAGACTTGTGGTGCACTTATTCTTGAGAGGAAACAAAGACACTCTCCAACTGAGAGACTTTAGAAATTAAACTGATTTGAAAGTGAAGGTACCTCAATGTCATAGTAATTTCTTTAGTTACTTAGAGCTAATTGCGTATATTACAGGTGCCAGTAGAGCTTCCTTCCTCTTAGGATGTGCCTCTTAACTGTGTTAAACTCTGAGTTATGTTACACAAACAGGTAAAGTATTATACCTGTTTAACATCAGCATGTTAGTATCGTCATTGTGAGCATATTGGCTTGCCGACATTAGCATTTAGCTCAGGTACAGCCCCACACAGTGTTGCTGTAGACTCTTGTTTAGAGTCTTGTTTGATTCATTGTTATTCCAATCAAACACAAATGGAGGCCACAACCTGATGATTGTAGTCAGGTATATGAGCAAGGATGGTTCAGTTATTAACTGTAATTCAATACCAATTTTAATGATGTAATATCAGCTAGCCATAAAAACAACCATTCCTTTTTCCCAGGAGCACAAGGAATCTATTTAGTGTTTTTAGATGAACTTGTGCCCACTTCCAGCTGAAGAGGGAACAATTTCGAGGAGCATCATTTAAATTACATCTAATTGGCAGGCTGGTCAAAGAAATCCAATACCAAATCTCATTCAGCTGCTTTCTTGTACATCTCCATTTCAATCAGCAAATGAAGAAGCCTCAATAAGATGTGATAAAACTCATACATTTTAACAAGTTCATTCAGGCTCCTTTTCCCTCAACTGGCCTGTTCTCTGACCATCACCTGTCCAGCCCCATCAAGCGGTGAACAGTCAGACACTGTAGGGTTAATCAGTGTCACTAATGGAGGCTGAGCTGCCTGGAGACATGGCCATTACCACTGGAAGGAGGGCTGAGATGGGGGATGGGATTGTACAGTCAGGAGGAATTTAAATCGGGTATCCTTCATGCTCAAAGGAAGTTGGAACACTAAGAGAAATTACTCTCATTTTTGAAATACACTTTTTCTTTGTTGCTGAGAGTCAGATGAGAAAATGTTATTTGCACAAAGTATGAAGATGGAGCTGGGATGTGATAAAGACTGGAAGCTGGGGGAAACAGCTGGCTCTACTCTACAAAGTAAAACAATTCCATTCTTTATGCTAAGCTAAATTAACTACCTCCTGGCACTGGCTCCACAGTCAGTGCACAGAGATGAGAGCGATGTCCATCTTATAATCTAACTCTTGGCTAGAAAGCGAATGAGCATTTTCCCCAAAATGTCAAACTACACCTTTAAGTTGAAGAACCACTTTTGGATAGATAACAGATATACGCTTTTATTTCAATATATCCAAGAATAGTTTATTCTAATAAAACCGGTGCTTCCGTGAGAAAATTGTCAGTAGAAAACACATGCTAATGATTGTACAAAGTGCAATGTTACATACGTATTAAAGAACAGACAGCCAGTAAGGACACCCATCCAGCAGCAATAAAAATGTTTAATTTAAAGGTTATGTAAGACATACTGTGTGCTTTGGCCGCTCAGTGTTGGATCTATTAATAAGCCACTAAGATGTGTTCCCATGAGCTGAAACAATCATAGAGGTGTTTGCTGAATATTGAGTGAGCTCTCTGGCTGTCATTGAAATGCAAAGTCGCAGGTAATGGAACCAAAAAAGCAGTGGTCCAGTGTGTGCAGCTGCTGTGCAGAGAGTGCAGCAATATCAGTAAATCTTTGTCAGTCAGGGCTAAATTACCTCTACCCTTGCTCGCTGGGATAATTAAATTTGACAGGGCACTGTGATTTGAAACAAAAGAGGTTAACCTATCATAAAGTCCATCATCTAGTTCAAAATATACCCTGAGCAGATTTGGTCCCTATTACCACATCCACTCAATGAGTAATTTGACATCATTGATATTCCTGAACATTATCTGTGCACCCAAAGCTTGATGTAGCCATACTGTTAGATTCAGGTAAGCATTTACTCTGAAACATCTCTGGGACTGCATTTTCTATCTCTGCAGACAGCATTTATGTGTTTGAATACCTTTTGGACACTACTACAGAGTGCTATGGAATGAAGATTTCACATAAAATACTTGTATTTGCAATACGTTCATTGGTTTTGTCCTTCATTGGAATTGCTTATAATAAAAAGACAGACTAATGATGATTTATACTCAAGAGGAAAGTGTTCAAGTGCAGAGCAGCATCACAGTGAAGATTTAATATAAACAAATGTGAAGTTACAAAGCTGCGAGGTGCTTTCTCACTGCCAGTAATGCATTGAGTAAGCTACAGCTCACCCAGCTGCTACCTCTCAGCTGAGCTTAATTTTGTTGCTGCACATCAATTTCTGTTTTCGATTTTCCTACACAACTCATGGCTAAAGTCAAGTGTACTCACACACACAAACACACACTCACAGAACAAGTGGAGAGAAAGTGCAATTATTTTTTATACCTCTCATGAAGTAGAGACCTCTGTGAAAGTTGGCCAGAGGCTGGTGAACTCCAGGTGGACTGGGATTGTCTGTATGACTGATGTTCTGCGGTATGAAGAAAACAAATGAATTTTCTATATTTGTAGCTGGCCAGAAAGCAGCATTCAGTCCCCTTAGACACAGCAGCTCACTGCAACTCAGTGAATCTGAGCAGATTGTGTAGAAGAATAGTGTGTTGACAGAGAGGCTGTTCATCTAAATGACCTTTAAATTCATCACATTTTCTTTTATTGTACTGTATATGGTTTTTAATAGATGAGCAGCTGGCAATAAGCTAACTGAAGACTCCATGGGCTTGTTACAGAGAATTGTTCAGTATCACAGACAAACCTTGAATATAGATAAAATAATAACAGTTGTAACTGTTATTTAAAATGTATTGAACCACATTATCTGCGCCTACAGAGCAGTTAAAGTCCTGCAGTGATGAATGTAGCCACTGTGTAGCCATCACCAGTAACTGGTGTCACTTCAGATGATTAGAGGAAAAGATGTCACATTTGACTAAATATGTGTTGACTAATATCTTGAATCTTTACCAAGATGTGATGAAAGGATGCAAGCAAATGTAGTGGGGAAACATTTAGGGAACTGGGGTATCCTGCTGTGCCCCAATTCCATTAAACATTCCCAAAAATGTATCTTTGGAAAAACTTTTGTACTCTGTTTGTGAAGTTTAATTTGACTGTTGTACAGTCAAGTACGGTACATAATATATACAATTACTGTATATGTATTGTTTGGAATTGAGACATTAATCACCAGCCTTGGTTGTGCCACACCTGTCCAGTAGGTGTCCTTAGTGATTTTCTTGACTCTGTAGATCACCTGACCGCCCTTGTGATCTTCCTGACTGCACAGCTGCTACTAATATACCAATTAGTTCCTGTGTATTATTACTGTTTGAGCATTAGTTTCCCCCTTTGATTTGCTTTGCTCTTTATGTTGACAATCAGCTATATCTGTCCCCTTCCTACTGATTTTGTCCCTGCTGTCACCTTGACCAATGGCCAACAAACAATCCTTTAGTGTATGTGATTTGTCTGCTTTTGGGTTAAATTGCTCCATCCCATTGTGAATTGCTGGATTTAATTTGAGACATTTATCTCAAAAAGTGGATCAGCATAAACGTTCAAGTATTAAGCTGTGTGTGTTAATCTCTCCTCCCCTCTCCTCCCTTCTGTTTTCTCCAAACTAAGGTAATAATTTCTCCCAGATAGGTGCCAACACGTCGGCCTGTCACTTCCTCTTTACGGTCCCCTCCACCGCTGGCACCTCCCTGCCTGCGACACACTATCATTTTCCCCTCCAGCAGTTTTCAATTTAGATTGCTAAAACCAGCATACTCTTTATAGACAGCAGGGAAGTAAATCTTAAAAGCTGCTGTGAAAGCACAGTGACAGTGTTTCCTGTAAAGCTTTTTCGGTTTGACCCAGGGTCATGAGCCTGGCTGATCTGATAGAAGTCGACATCCCATTAGTCTTGCATAACCTCACTAGCACCACACAATGTGATTTGATTTGTCTTGTTAGAATTGTCCTCTGCTATAAAACAAGCTTTTTTAAAGAAAAGTGTGCACTGGTAGCCTCAAACAGTGCAAAGTGTTTTTTATGAGAATCCAAAACGCATGAGAAGTTAGAAGTGTTCAAGTGACTCAGTCAGGTTTAGGGACATTTGACCTAGAAAACCTCTGCTTTATCAACAGAGCTAAACTTTAATAGCACATGTGCGCTTTTAGCGTGTAAGTCACTAAAACTGACTTACACTATTTAATGATCATACTCAAAGGTAGTGGATAAATCATAAACAATGCTGCGAGGGACTTAACTCAGCAATTCATGTTTCTGTTGCAGGAATAGCAGTCATCAGTTCCAGGGAAATACTACTTTGTTGAGGTTAGTGGAACTTTGTCAACATGGTTACAAAAATAAACACATGGTTAGGATTAGTGAACAATTGTGGTCATGCTTAAAAAACAACATTGACTCTCATTTGGAAACAGGAAATAAACAGTCCATCATTTTGTTGACCCATCCATCCAGCATGACCTCCTTCCTACACAGACTTTGACACCACTTGACTTCCTCCTTTGCATAATTACTACTGCCACTAGAGGGTGCTATCACTTGAGCAGAAACAAATGTTGTTTTGGGGCAGTGGTTGAAATGACTGCTGCTCGTCTCGTTTTTCATAAAGTGCTGTTGTCTGTCTGAACAGTGCTTTTTTTCACTTCAAAAAGTATAACATGCCTGTATCCCCATAGGGAATCTTACCAGGCCTCTTTGATGATGCCACACATACGATCTATAGGACACAAATCTGTCTCTTTTCAATGATCAGAAGCCTGGATAAAGTCTAGTGTTTGTCAGTGGTGTGGGCGTGTATGAAGTGATGACCAGGGGAGATTTTTTCCCTTTGTTGCCATAAAAATCTCTACAGGATAGAGGCCAAAATGAAACCCCAGAACAATTACCCATTCTTCCACTTTGGGATATCTATTACCTGATAAGGTCAGCGCTCATTCATCTCCTTAAACACCCCGTCAGCTGTTGGCGAGCGGGGAGGTTGTGGTGTGATGATCAGACACAGGGATGAATTGGACAGAGGGCGATCACAGGGGTGCCTTAATGAACAGTGGGACTGTTTTTATCAGCACATGCCAGGAGAGATCCTCCATCAACACAACAGACCGGATTCACCTGGGGCTGGATTGTGAAACGGCTTCTTCCAATTCACCTAGCGAGCGCACTGAGCAGATTCTTCATGTTTTGTTGTTCGGTCCTGTTCTTGAGTCATTATACCTGAAAGGAGAATTTATTATTTGAATTTAGGCCATGACTGTAAAATTCGTCTGAAGTGACAGGTCTGTGTGTAATATATGGAAAACTATCAAGACAATACAAGTTTAGGCTGTGGCCTAATTACTTGTTTTACAGCTAAACTGGACAGTGAAGGTTGGATTTTAGAGAACCCCTAAAGTTAGTCCACTTGAATAGTTAGGAAATAAGAATTGGTGGGTATTTGCCCTGTTTATAGTTTTTAAACACTGTAGCATCAGAATCTATTTTCTGTCATGTTCATTCTCTCTTTGTCTTTAAAAGACAATCTATTATTGACTGCATGTCATGTCCCGTTAGGTGTCTGTGTTTCCTGTTTTATTTTGAAGTCCTTTCTGTTGAATCTGTTCATTTCCTGCTCTTGTTTCTCCTTGATTGTTTTCGTGTGCTTCCTGCTCCCATGCGTCTCACCTGCCTCTTGTTTGTGACTTCTCTATGTATACCTTTCCATTAATTCTATGAGTTTCTTTGTGCCTTGCTGTTTTGCCTTTTAGTTTTCCCTTGAGCTTTTTGTCACATAAACCTGGATCTCCAGCATGCATGTTCATTTTTGTGTTAAATAAATCTTGCACCACTCAGCTTGCCTTTTGTCTGCGTTTGGGTCCTTCCCCCTGCTTCCTAGATGGCAAAAAATGACACTGCAACATAAAACCTCAGTTTAGTGATCTCCAATTTCCACTTTGACCACAACACAAGTGACATTAATACTTTTGCAGTAAAAATGAGTTCATGTTTTATAAATGTCATAAAGGAATTGATACTATCTCCTATGCCTCTGAATTCTGTAACTCTCACTAAAGATCTCATTAAAAGTTAACAATGTGGAATTTCCTTTACTATTGTCTTCTACCAACTCATTCTTATGCATGGTCTGTTACCACTGTTGCTCTAGGTGTCAATAGAGGGTTTCATGCAATAGATTGCAAAGTCAAAGACACCAATCAACATCAGCAAGCCCATTGATTTGTCTGATAATGAGTCCAGATAGCCACTCTCCATGGGGTCTCATCAATACACACTGCATTTAAAAACTTTTTGTTACACAAACTTGTATTAGAGATTGTTGATTGTTGTCAAATCTAATGCTGATAACAATATATGCTATTTAAAGGCTCAAACTTTATCCATTCCTAAATAATAGTGTACAATGTGCTGCTGTTGGTCACAAATATGATACAATGTAGGTTAATTGACTGACATTTATATTTTAAGCATTGATCTATATCTTAATGAAGCTGATGGTGAAGAGTTTAATAGAGTCGAGCTGATTAACGTTACAATTAACAAGAAAAAAAGAAGGTTAATTAGTGAATTGTTTTATAAAAAGATGAGGTGTAAGGGGCAAGACACAGCTAAATAATGTCAGAACTATAAAATGCATTTGGCTGATGTGCATTAAAGTTGCGGCAACAGTGAGGCAGCTTTATCCCTCCCAAACATTTTTGCTTGTGTGTGATCCAATTAAATGAATTTGTCTTGCTAGTAGGTCCTTGAGCACACAGGACTGTTGCAGTACAGTGAGCTGATGTATTGCACTGTCGGGTCTCTATGAATAGTACAATGAGTAAAGGGTAAATGCTAGACTGTAGCATCACTAGGCCTCAGTCCTAGATAAGAGCTAGATAAGAATTAAGATCTCCACGTGATTATAACTCATCCACAGGGGAACATGAATGCCTGCAACACATTTCATGGCAGCCCATCCAGTAGTTATACAGAATTTTCCTCAAAACCACAAATGTCAACCTTATGGTGGCACTACATAAAAAGAAATGCCTGAGGATACATAATCTGGGAATCATGAATGTCTGCACAACATCTTGTGCCAGTCCATGTAGTACAGTTAAAATATATCACTGGATAAATGGAAACTTTGACCACCTGTTGGTGCTAATTTAGTCCGGGGGATCACCAATGCCCAAAAAAAGATTCATCCTCTAGGCACCATGAATGTCTGTACTAAATTTCATAGCAATCCATCAAATAATTGAGATCTTTCAGTCTGGACCAACAGTGACATTGCCATTCCTATAGAGCCATGCTGCTTGTGTGGTATTTCAGTTTCTTTCTTTGGAATCCTTTGGTGCAAATCATCACAGCCAGGCTGCTAAACAATTTAGTAATGTCACCTTTAAAGCCTGCTGGGCATTGAAGCTAAGTTAAGTGTGTTAGCACAGCTTTTAGATATCCAGCTGCTGGATATGACATCTGGCCAACCTCACTGACATCTGTACCACAGGCCAACTGCAACATCACAAGCGCCTACCCCAATGGCATAAGATAGTTTAGACAGGCCCCAGTGTACACTATTATGACGAGCCGTAGTGCACGCTAGCTACCAGTTATAAAGCGCCACACATAAACACACATGCGTATACACCACTCATCCATAAAATTATGACCATCTGCCTAATATTCTGTAGGTCCCTCTTCTCCACCAAAACAGCCCTGACCCATCAAGGCATGGACAGCACTAGACCTCTGAAGGTGTGCTGTGGTATCTGGCACCAAGACATTGGCAGCAGATCCTGTCCTGTCCTGTAAGTTGCAAGCTGGGGCCTCCATGGATCGGACTTGTTTGTCCAGCACATCCTACAGATGCTTGAATGGATTGAGATCTGGGGAATTTGGAGGCCAAGTCAACACTTTAAACTCATTGTGTTTCTCAAACCATTCCTACTCGGACCACATAGGCCAGCCTTTGCTCCCCACACTGATCAGTGAACCATGGCTGCCGACAACCCTGTCGACGGTTCACCGGTTTTCCTTCCATGGACCACTTTTGGTAGGTACTGACCACTGCAGACCGGGAACACCCCACAAGAGCTGCAGTTTTGGAGATGCTCTGACCCAGTCGCCTAGCCATCACAATTTGGCCCTTGTCAAAGTTGTTCACATCCTTACGCTTGCCCATTTTTCCTCATACCAACACCTCAACTTCCCACCCACTGACAAGTCCCATTGTAATGAGACAATCAATGTTCTTCATCTATCTGTGGCTGATCAGTGTATATTTTACAGTGTGTTGGATTTTACAGTCGGATGAGTTACTTAGGCTAGGCAGCTTTTACTGCTACTTTTGTTTAGGCATGACACTTACTTGCTCTACTTGCAGAAATTTTCAGTCCTCTTGTGCTTAAACTAGCTACTATAGATTGTATTGTCCTGGTCACATGATCAAATGGACAAAATGGTAACATACATATTACTCAACAAACATCATTACATATCTGCATATGACAAAAAAACGAAGAAATTATTAATTAAATTTAATATTTGTTTATAGTTTATGTAGAATTGGCACATATTTTTGTTATAGATTGCTACTGACTATTTGACATAAAAATAAAACCATGATGGAGATGTGTTTACCTTTTCTGAAAGTATATGTAGTATATGGCACTATTGTTTTATTTAGCATGAGTTCTTTGTTGAACTCAAGTTAATTTTCACTGCTCTCTGCCAGCACATTGGAGGGCCTTCCATTTCTATGGGCCCCTGTACCTCACGGGTCCCAGTGCAATCGCATTACTTATACTGTCTAAAATTACATCCCTGGCCAACCCCCAACCACTTCACTCAATTCAATCAATCATCAACACCCCATCATTATTAAACATTTTGCAGCGTGTGGAAGTTGAAAGGGCGTGGAAGGCGTGGAAGGCGTGGAGACACAGGTGAGTGCGGGTCTTATCTAGACCTTTCAGCTGTGTCCCAGTTACCCATCACTACCTCTGGTAACAGGAATTTAGTTCACAGAGTTTAAAATTAGCCCGGGCATCTATCATTTCCCACCGGCTGAATAGGTTGGTGTCGGAGACCTGGCATAGGTAATCTGTCTCCTCACGTCTGTCTGTCCCACCTCAAAGCACCATCACTCAAATGCAGTGCCTTGTCACTAAGGACAGAGCCAGCGCCTGCGGAGCAGAGAAATATTGCTGTAGGACACATAAGCAAACACTCGTTTTAATGCATACTCTGTGGTGAGTGTCAACAATAGCTAAGGAACACTTACTCTGCATACAAAGCTGAAATGAAAAGGTAAGAAGAGTACTTTTGTTGTCACATTTTAAGATGTTGACAAGAAATACAAAAAAACATTACTTAATTTACATAATTTTAACTGATATGTGAAAATATAATTCCAATGAATTCCACTGAAATCCCTTAAAGAACAGATATTGCATCTACAACAAAGAAGTCCTTAAAATTTTCTTTCCACTGATGCCAAAGCTGCAAGAGCACGGCTGACATCACTATAAATCTCCCCCGTTTAAGAGCTGCAGTGTTTGAACACTGGACAAGAGCTACAACACAGCATCAGCTGGAGGGCACGAACCGGCAGGGCTAATACAAGGGAGCCGATCACTCAGCTGCTGCAGACTATGTGGTTTAATATACTGTGACAATACACACGTACCTCATTTTGCAGGACCAATAGACAATGGAATATCACACCTGAGGTCCACAATTTGTAAATGCAGTCCAAAAGCAATTCCCTTTGAAATTATGTCTTTGTCAAACTGTTTTTTTTAATATGAGATCTTTACTCAATTTGCAAATTAGAAACTCATGTATAGCCTATCCACTTGGTGGCTATGAAACTGTTTAATTTCCTTTAGTTTCTTTCTGTTCTTTAAATTAACTTTTTTTTTTTCACAGAATATAATTTTTGTATTTCTTCTTTTCTGTGTAATTCGGATGGGACTAATAGTTGACCTTGAGCAATGTTTACAGCAAGCATTACACAGCATAATGCCAAAAAGATCACTGATTCCATAATTATCATCTGAGCAAATGTGGTAACTGGATAATTACCTTGATGACCACAAATAATCAAATTCAGATTTACATCCACATCATTATTTGCATATAGTGAAGGTCATTGTGAACACTTTGATGCAGGACAAGTTCACATTAATCCTAATACTGCAGATATACTTTATTGAACATGCACTTTTGGAACTATGTTTGTTTCTAATATCCCATTGAATATCCAACTAAGGATGGGAAAAACATGAGTAGACACTCACATGCTATGAATTTCTCACATGTTTTCACTTATTGTGGTTGATTAAGTTGGGTGAGGCTGTGATAGGAATTACTTTATTTTACCAAACTCTCTGTACCAATAAGAATAATAATGATGTAAGCAATTATAATAAGGAGATTTTAGACTGAAATTAATTTATTTCAATAGGAACAGTTACTCAGCTGAGCTTTGATGGACTGGAGAGAACCAAAAGAGTCCAAAATAGTAAATGTTATCATATTAGCGGTGTTTCACAACCTGAGAGCCTCTAGCCCGACCTGTTGCAGGACCCACAAATGAATTACTTTGTGGTATTACTGAGCATTACGGTTGCTACACCGTAACAGGTGCGTAGAAACTAACAGGAGATTGAGAGTGAAGATAATCAAGGCCAGACTGTACAAGCAGGCAGACAGGAGGTCTAATCAGACACAGTAAGTGAAAACACCTGTGTGGGTTCAGCAGGAGCGTGTAATAACTTTAAAATGCCCTCTCTGTTTGACTCCATCTTTCTGAAAACTCACAGCATGAGGATGATTCATCATCTAGATGGCTATTCACATTTAAAGATATAATCAATATTTTTTCTGTCAAATGACAATGTGAGATGGGTCATTGTAGTAAAGAATTAACACCCAAAGCTGAAGCTCCCCTCTGTTCTACGGAACATTTATATTGAATTTCATCTCATTGTTTGGCTCACAACTTTATTGTTTAGGTTCACTTCCCATTGCTATCATGCTGTACACTACCTGCTCAGCACCAAACAGCAGACAGACACAGTTAGCAATTAGCTGATGAAAATTAGCAGCTAAAGAATTAGATATTCAGCAGCAAAAACAGAGTTAAAAGAGAGTGAATAATGAATTTACATTAATCTCCAAATGAATGATCATGTTGTTCTGTAACTACTGGATGTGTAACTAACACGTTAGTTGTTTGCTAACAAGTTCCCAATATAAACTTAAAAGATGATGATGTGTCAATGTTTTTCACAACTTGGTTCTGCTGCCAAACGTATTGCAGGTTTAAGGTCACAGTAGTTGTATTTGCATTGCATTTGTATTTTTTTGCTTCATTATTAATCGGAAAAGAAGCTCAGTCACACTAAAGGTTATTATAACACCTCAGTTGAAGTACACTGATTCAACGTATTCTCTTTCTGCACATGTTAACTTGATGTTAGCCTAATCCAGTACTTCCCATGAGATCCCAAATTATGGCAGATGCAGCATGTGGATCATCTTCTCCCGTTTACATGAATAGCAGCGGAGGTGACTGGTGTAAAGCACAACAGCAAACATTTGTTTTCTTTGCTAAAAGTTTGCTCATGGTGGAGTGCTGAACTAACACAAATGCATGTAAACAGAGTCCCAACACTTACATCAGATCTGACAGTTTATATCTTTACAGGAGGAAAAAAGTGTAACAGTTATTAATACATTAGATGCCCATCAACTTGCATTATAAATGTATTACGGGATATGAGAATTGTCTTTTAAAGTGCAACATGAAGCTCAGTAACTGCGTTTCTCCTGGGAGTACACACACACACACACACACACACACACACACCTCAATACAAACTGACAGACAATAAGTGATTTGACCCTTACCCACTCAACATGCAGTATGCTGCTCATCAGTTTTCCCAATCGTGGCTGCTGATATTCACCAGTATTGATCGAAGTGTCGAGGTTTGTGGAAGGTGTAATGTTTATTGATTGTGGTGCTGGGCTTGGGTTAAGGGTAAGGTAAATCTTTCCAATCGCTCCTGAGGATTTCATCCAGTCCTGTGGAAGAGCCCCCCTCAATCAATAGCTCATTATTGTGTTTCTTCACGCAGCAGCAGAGAGGGAAAGACTACTTGAATATTTTAAGTAAAAGTACTGTAGGTACAAGTAAAATTACCCGTTTAAAAATGTACTATGCTCTTGTTTCCAAATCAACAATATATTGCTTTTCTCTGTGTGCATACAACTGAATAAAAAAAACAATGTTATTGCAGTGCTAAACCAAATGGCATTATGATTTTAAAGTAATTACAAATAAAATCCTGTGACACGTATAGAATATTTGTCTGCTCTAATGGTTTCTTCTTTCCAAACATTGTCTATGAGGGGTCATTCAATTTGATATGTGTTTTTTGCTCTAAGTGTCAATTGGTGGTACTTCCCACAGACTATTTCCTTTCTTACCCACTATGTCTTTCAGATTATCATCTAAATCACAAACTGCAGGTTTACGTCCAGCTACAACATGTTGGAAGATGGCTTTTGGGGGGCCAAGCCCCAAATGTGTATTCAGACACTTGACTGCCAGTCTTTCTTGTTCCTTCATTGTGTCTTTGTTTAAGATGAATCTAAATATTCTCAATCATCAGGAAAAAGAAAGGAAGTTACCAAAGACAAAAATAAAATAATCCAGTTTATAACTTGACTGACTATTCAAGCTTTATCTGCACGTCCTTTTATATGTTGCATATTAATTGTTTTCTGAGTTATATTTTCTGGTGCTGCTGTCACAGATAAATGATTAAATGTAGAACAATAAGACCAGTGATCCTCTTCAAGGACAAACTGCCTATAGACCATGCGATAAGCTTCTCTGGGGTATGTAATGGCCACTGCTTTTCCATTCTTCTGCTCCCCCCTTTGTGCTGTTAAGCACAATGTTACAGATGTAGCCATGCTCAATAACATATTCATATTAATTACTGCCTCTTAAAGGACATCTTAATTGTCCAGATTGTGACAAGCATTAATAGTTTCTGAGTTATTCTGAGGCACAAAAGTGAAAAATAACAGGTCGACATGCCTTGTACTAGTGACAATAGGTTTGAGTTTAAGCTGAGACTGCTGGTTTTGTCAGAAGGGATTAAAAATAATTTCCTTGTGTCCTTCTCAGGGAGAAGAAATTATATTTTCTTGTTAACCTGCCAATACGTGATTTTAAGTGCGAGAGGATAAAATAGCAAGATGCGTCAGCCTTCCTGCAAACTGCTGCACCCTCTCTCCACCTGCAGCTGATACTAAACCACACCCCACCCACAATGACACACTTCTCTTGCACTCCTCTTCCACAGGTGTCCTCCTCTGCAGTCTTCTCATGTGAGGTAACAGCAACGGTGGACAGCAGGGTGATGAATGTCAAAGGAGTTTAAAGGGGATCAAGTTGTACATTGAGGCCATTGTGTGTTCTTTCTTTTCTCTTAAATGGCACAAAAGTAGATGAGAAAGTGATGCAGTAAAACCGCTGTAATGCCCTTTCACAAATAACTGCAGCGTACAATAAAGACAGGGGAAAAAATGTCCTTTCCTCTTTGACAGTGCATTTCCTTTTCTCTTTGGCGGATCTGGGCTTCTGTTTTCTTTTATTCAGACAGAACCAGAACCTTTTTACATTTACAATAATATACTATCAACATAAACTATACATGCATTTGCATTGTTGTCCAACACACTGCAACTACTGTAAGATCTAGAAAAACATAGAGTCTGTTTGGCAGCTAACATTTTAATTGCAAAAGCTATTAGTTATGGGATTAATTAGTGAAATGCCGAGTTTTTTTCTGCAGTTTTTGTGTGATCTTACTGAATGGCAACATAATGAGGAAAGCTTTGTGGATTTAAAACCTTTATGAATCATGCTTTACTAGAAATGACAGTGTGGAGTTACTGACATACTGTAGATGCATATCTGGCAAACTGCAAAGCCCAAAAAAGTGAGTAGTGGAAAAGTAGCACAGCACTGCCCCCATGTGACATCTCACATGTAGGTGTGAAAATATCATCTTGCTGTTAAAGTAAACCCTCCTAAAGTTAAAGCATTTCATTTGTGACAACAATAAGGTGAGTGAGAGTCAATCATTTCAGTTCTCAGATTTATTTTATTGAGATATACTTGATGTAATTTGCTGCAACATTCATCAGTCTTGTTGCTAATAAGGCTTTTACAAAATAAATCTGGTTGCAACATAGTTTTATCTTGAAGGCAAGGAAAGAAAAAACTAAGCAGGGACACATTTGGCAGAACAGTAAAAAGAACAAGCCAGTAGCCAATCAATTCAAAGTTAAACTGGAAACATGTAAAGTCGCACAACTTTCAAATTTCTGTATTTCTCCAGTGATCAGGTTCCGTCAGTGACTTGTTCCTCTTGCTAATATCAGCACTCAAATGTAGAAATTAAGACATCAACTGAAAACATCCTGCCCATGTTAGCTACAGTATCAAAAGTATCTAAGTTGATAAGAAAGAGTACAGATTTTAAAATGCTTTCTTTGCTTAGTTTTAACACTCCATCAAAACCTTTGTTTTCTTTTCCTTTTTTCTCATTAATTAGATGTCAGTGCAGAAAGAAAACACATATGCCTTTCTCACTGACCTGGCTCTTGTGTGTTTAAGGCCATGTTACCTTCAGAAACTCTTAGATTTTAGGAATCTGACTTTTGGGATCTTCAGCTCTCTTATTGAACATGCTTAAAAGTTTTGCATAGCACCATGAAAGGGTACAGATTTAGATCCAATTTAACAGTTTCTGTAGGGGAAGAGGGACGGCTCTCCTTTTTAATAGACTCTCCTGGAACTGGTTGTTGAGACTGTGGACTTGGTGACAGTACCACCATATCCACCTCCATAACTACCACCATAGCCGAATCCACCGCTGGAGCTGGAGAGTCCTGAAGTAGAAACAAAACAGACAAGTATTATAATGTATCCACCCATCTGTCAGTGTGGCCTCTTGGTTCAGGTATAACTTATTATGATGATGTATAAAATCTAAAACTTACCACCACCTCCAGAATTTTGCTGCACATGGATGGTTGCGGTGGAGCCTCCGCTGGCCAGTCTAATGGTAGAATAATGAAGGGTTAGTGCTTAATTCAGTGCTGAAGCTAATGCTGCAGTGATTCAAAAATTTTAATTTTTAATTCAATATTAATTTTTTAAATTAAAATATTCATGTTTATCCCACCTGTTCTCCTCTCCTTCAAGCAGTTTCCTGTAGGTGGCGATTTCAATATCCAGGGCCAGCTTGACATTCATCAGCTCCTGGTATTCGCGCACCTGGCGGGCCATGTCCTGCTTGGCTCTCTGCAGAGCTTCCTCCAGGTCCTTGATGCGGAGCTTGGCATCCTTCACTGCCAGCTCACCACGCTCCTCAGCCTCTGCGATCTGAGCCTCAAGGCTGGCCCTCTGTGGAAAATTATTTTAGAGATAACAATAACTGCTTAACCTCTTATACAGTGAAGTGTGTTATTAACATGGCATTATCCATGAGAAGTTCTTGAAATATACCTGTCCCTTGACAGCCTCGATCTCATTTTGAAGACGGGCGATCATGCGGTTCAGCTCAGCAATCTCAGCCTTGGTTGAGCGCAGGTCATCACCATACTGTCCAGCAGAGCTCTGCATCTCCTCATACTGTTGAAGCATACAATGAAAGGAATATCAAAAAAATGACCCCCAAACACGAGAGGTGTTGCAAGTGCATATAAAAGATACAGAAGATAAACCTCAGCTTTGCTTTTCACTCACCTTCTGTTTGTACCAGATCTCTGCTTCAGCCTTGCTGCGGTTGGCAATGTCCTCGTACTGAGCTCGCACTTCAGCCACAATAGCATCCATGTCCAGGTTTCGGCTGTTGTCCATCTCCACAATGACGGAGGTGTCCTTGACCTGGCCCTGCAGCTCACGAATCTCCTACAGAACCAATGGTTGTTGCACAACAGTCAACTCTTAGTGATCATTGGCTTTAACTCAAATGTTTATGATAGTATTGTAAAGTATGTCCAATCAGACATTATAGATACATACAGCCTCATAGACGGCCCTGAGGAAGTTGATCTCATCCTGAATAGCATCAACCTTGGCTTCCAGTTCCACCTTGTTCATGTAGGCAGCATCAACGTCCTGGAAAGAAAATTATGTACAAACAGGAAGTGTTATAACTGGAAACTTTGTATTAAACTCCAGGATTTAAAAAAATGCAAAGGCCATCTGGATGTGTTCACACCTTCTTCAGGAGCACAAACTCGTTCTCTGCAGCTGCACGTCTGTTGATTTCATCTTCATACCTTTTGGAACACAATGCAATGCTTTAATACGTCTGCTCACAATGTCAGGTACATGTTAGAATTAGTGACTATCTCATGCAAACACTCACTTCCTCTTGAAGTCCTCAACCAGGCCCTGCATGTTCCTCAGTTCTCCCTCCAGCTTGCCCTTCTCATTGCCCAGTCCATCAAGCTGTCTTCGCAGGTTGGCGATATAGGCCTCGAACATGCTGTCGATGTTGGAGCGGGTGGTGGTCTGGTCCTGCAGGAGGCTCCATTTGGTCTCCAGCATCTTGTTCTGCTGCTCCAGGAAACGGACCTGTGGAGACACAAAACCAGGGCAGACTGTCAGATGTTGTTTTTAAAAGCATTTTCTATATATAGATAATGGTGTGTGAATGTGGTTTTGCTACTGCTTTAATGGTCATTTACTTTTTGATGCTGCTCCTAAATTGTTTTTGGACTCATTAGTGATTTAAAAAATTGTTATCATCTTCAAAGGGAAGGATTAGTACAAAAGGGGCTTAAAGGGTGTGTCATTGTGGTATCAAGTTTTACAATGCCTCACCTTTACCTGGATGACTAGATAGTTACATATCTGAATTGCCACACCCTAGTCACAACAATTGTAACTCATGTTTATATAGCGTTGTGTTTATTTTTGTTTATTTAAAATGTGTGCTTGCGGTTCAAGCAACTTTACTAATAAAAGTTTTAAAAGGGAACTTTTTAATCTTTAATGCTCCTAGAATACACATCTTCAATTCTTCTTTCTTAAAACAAATCATTTAGTGTGTTCTTTTTAGATGTGTCACAGACATGTGTATGTGTCTTTAAGTGTTTCACTGATTGTATCTCTACTTTGGATATGACTCAACCTGCGTGCTCTTTTAAACTGTGAAGGCCACACAGCCAGTCCAGCCATAAAAAAAACTAGGTGTGGCAGATAAATGGCAAAAGACAAAGCAAGGCAGTAACATAGGATGAGTGCTTTGTTTTGGAAACTTTTGTCTGAGTGCCAACCTCTAGTGTTTAGAGCGTGTCACCCTACATGAAGGAGTTCACCATATATATTGCATCCCAGTATCAACACAGGTGTGTGAAGGTAGCATAAATAACAAGTGAATGTTTATTTGCTCCTCTGTACATAGCATTCCTGTTGCCTATAACAACCAGGTGATAGGTGCAATGTGCAAATGACAGACTTTGGACTCTGTGGGTATAGTGCCGATAGATCCCTATTTTCTCTGCCAGTCTCCCAGGTAAGGGATGGGCGGGTTGCTGCAATATAATCCCCACCCATGTTTATATAGTGGGCAGAGAGGCCGCCACAGGCTTAGACAGGGCTACAGGCCAACTGTTACCTTTGGCAGATTTTGGATGGAGTTGCCAGTGTAAGATGGGGTCACTTTCAGTGACCGACTTTGAGATTTTTATACGATTTTCTAATATCACGGAGGCTGTAATTCATTGATGGATACAACACCAAAGTGATAAGATTAACAGATCTCTTGCTTTGTCAGTAAAAAGAACATGTTTGCATCTAGTGAGCAGTGCTTAGCAGTTTCACAAAACATCTGAAAGCAGATGATACTAAAGTTTTAACATTGTGGTTATTTCTTTTCAATAACAGGTTGAAGAAGAAAAATAAGTCGATTCACTTCTGACAGCTGCTAGAAGTAAATGTAGCCCAGGGAGATAAGATAATGAGGCGTACAGTAAATTGCATAGAAAAAAGTCACACAAAGCTCTCAGGAACCAACCTTGTCGATGAAGGAGGCGAAGCGGTTGTTCAGGGTCTTGATCTGCTCCTTCTCCTGGGTGCGGACAACCTGGATGTTTGGGTCAATCTCCAGGTTCAGAGGGGCCAGCAGGCTCTGGTTAACTTGAACAGCTGTGATGTGTGGTGGGATGAAGCCTGCATTTTGGCCAGATGAAAAGCCATAACTAGAGGCATTACCCATTGACATACCATAACCACCACCAGCAGCAGATCCAAGACCATAACTGGTTTTTTTGACTGAGTAGCTGCTTCCTGGTCCTGCAAAGGACCTCCTGGAGCTGCTGCCAGAGTTTGAGACTGAGTATGCCTTCTTGTACATGTTTGCAGAGGAAAATTATGTCAATCTGAGCAGAGGAGAACTGAAGAGGAGCAGGATTCAAAAGGAGAGCCAAGTCCCTCTGAGTGTCTGACTGCAGACTCTGCCTGCTTTTATGGCTGTGCTGAGCGAGGGGGAGGATCTTCCTCAACCTGTACTCTCATTTTTTCTGTCCAGCCTCCCATCTGCCTCTGGCTCCAATTGACAGGAGTGGTCAATCCTGTAAGACAGGTAGGGAGGGTTTGTCAGAGCCATGGCACACCCTGCACCAAGACAGGCTGAAGGGGAAGAGAGCTGGAGGTAAAGAAGTGTAGTGAAAATGTGATTATGTGAGGGGAAAAAGCCTCTTTGAGTGTAAACCCTGCAGTGGTAAACATTTATTGATGCCCCCCTTTTTTAGAAAAACTAAATTACAACCTAAGCCGGCGTTACTACCTTTCAATAACCAAATTAATACCTTCTTTGCTCCCCATATATAGTTATACAGTAGGCTTGAACTTAATCCATGTTCACAATTTACAAGTCTTACCCATATTAAATATGCAAAACTTAGACTACTTCAGCTTCTTAATAAACCATTTTTAATGTCCTTAATTCCCTTTAAAGGCAGTGTTCCTGAAGTGTGACAAAGTTTAGTTCTTGGTATGTTCAAGTTTCCTCAGTTGTTAGTTTAAGTCAATATTTTTGGGGGTTTGAGTAATACAATTTAAAAAACGTTTTGAGTTACGATGTAATATATTTTGGATCCACACTCTTTTTTGCATCTGCTCTTGTTCTTTTCCTCTCTGTGTAGTGTTGAGCTTGCTACAGAGATGAGGAGAAACTTAACTTACTTCTTCCAACACAAAATTTTCAATCCACTATCTAACTAATAGCAGAACAAATGTAAACAAAACATTACGTAAACATACATACAGAAATTACAGAAAATTATAATCTACTGGTGTTTTTACACCAAATAAAATTACATAAAAAAATATCAAATCTCACTACACATTGTGCTTTTCCTTCACTATATTTCAGAGAAAACATCTACATCTCTACATTTATTTGACAGCTATAGTTACTTTTCAGATTGAACTTTTCATTCAAAGCATTGGATAATTCTTCTTCATTAGAGCTACACAGATAAATATGACAATCAGCCTCAAAAAGTAAATTATGTGTAGGGTTATATTATTCAACTACCTAAAAATCCATAATGATAATAATAATTAGGAATAGGAATACACTTATGACACTAATGATAAGCCATCTGTATAATTACAACTTTTACATTTGATACCTAAGAACATTTTGCCGCTAATGAAGCTGTTTCAGGTTTTTCTTAGATAAAATGTTAAATTTTTTAATGCATGGTGCTCTTGCTACGTTTACTCATGTAATGTTTTTTTAAAGACTTTTGGCAATGTTGATGTGTATATCTTTTATCCTTGAAATTATGCAGAAAGTTAAATGTTACATTTAATGTTATATTGCTTTTTTCCCTTGTCTTTGCATCAAATGATCATTACTTTACTCTTCTCAGTATTAAATCTGATATCAAAATCAGCCACATATTGGGAGAATACAGTACATTCAACAGATGTTGGTGATGTTGGTTGACATTGCAGTAGGACAATCTAACAAAATCATATGCATATGTTAAAGAATTTACAATCAGATAACCAAAAACACCACCTGTTATATTAGCATTAAATAACCCAAACAAGTCCATCCATATACAAGTTTAACAGGAATGGACAGCAAAAAAAAGAGGCCGATGGAGGCAATACTTCACCTAACCTGTATGTTCTCATAGGCATAACAATGCACAAGAATCCTGATATCCTGAGTAGATATTTACGTACTTCTAATCATGCTTGCTTTTAGCCAGAACTGTTATCTGTGGGGTAAAAAACTCCAGAAGTCATTTTCTTGGAAGAAAAGCTTGCAAGGATAAAGGTTCATATTCATTTTACATGTTTTATTTTTATGTACAAAAATAACACTGAGATGATACAGTCAGTTAAAACAAAATCTAATAAAAGAAGTGCAGAGAGGAGGAGAAGTTTTTGATGAACATTAAAATCTTTTGAGCAGTAATGTTAACAGTTTCACATGCCCTGTAGTGAAAGGAGGAAACAATCCTCCAAAACACATCTTAGTAGCACTTATTAGCTGCCCGTGCTTGCACTGCGAGTTGTTCAGACCGCTGCCAGCAGTGTGTGTTTTCAATACACACCAAGCCATAGTCTCTGCATTTAAATCCTGTCATGATCTTTAGTAAAACTATTTGTTAGAGGTTAGAGAAAGATTGTTTTCATGGTTCAAAAAGGTCACATTTAGGCTGTTTTCCACCACAACTATAAATGTCACTGCTGTATAAGGACCCTCTTCCAGCTTTGGCACTGACTATAAACATATGTTGTTTTAAAGGAAGACAGTGTAACTTTTGAAAAAATAAATGACACATCCTTTTTCTCACAAATGTAGTTTACAAGCAACAAAACGCGCCCGTGCTCAATTAAGTACACTTGGTTGTTACAGTGTACTTGGTCTGCTGTGACCAGTTTATCATGGCTAATGTTAACAAACTTTAGGCAAATATTGCTGTGTAATGTAGCTGCCTTTATGGCTCTTTTCCCTTTGTGCTTCTGTTACAATAGCATAGCATTTTAGCTAAATGATAAACAGAAGTTTTTGTAGCTGCAGTGGTCGTTCAGCAAATGTTACATCTAAGCTTAAATGACCAATGCAATTCTCAAGACAACAGTTTTATTTTTGAACTTCTCTGCTTGCCAGAACTGAATCTAAGTTTGTTTATAGCATGATGACTTCATCTTGTCTACATCAAAACTGATTCAGTGGAGCTCCTTCATGCTTATTCCAAATAGACACTAACATTACAACAGAAAAACCACCAACCCACAATGAGCTTCTACTCACTTGACACATGTATGCATTTACAGTATGCATGATCATTCCAACTGTAAGTGAATGAAACAACTATTTTTACAATTTTCTTTCCAGTGTGTATCAGACTATACAGTGCTTGCCTGTAGTCAGAGACAGTCAAATATATGTTCACCTCTATACATTTAGACTGTAAATTATGCTCTGTGTTGCCTACTTAACTGAACTGTGGACATTTTAAGCTGTGCATCAAGGGAATTTAATCAAAAGAAGACAGCCAAGCATGGATTAATACAAACAAAGGGCTGAACTACAAGCATAAAGTTTATTAAAGGTTAATCAACTTATTCTGCCTTAGGCAGAGTTATGTCTCATTAAAGCATTAGAGCAAAAAAATGTATTTAAGGCTGCCAGAAAGTTGCCACACAGAATTACATGCTTCAGGCTTAAAGTATAATACGTTTTGTTTTGTTTTCTTTTGTTTGGGCGTCCTTGTTCTGGTGAAAACAATCTGGCACACAAATCAGTGATGTGCATTACAGATTTAGTGGTCAGTTTTCTCACTTGATATATTTCACCACACCCAGTTATTTCATACTCAAACACTCCGCACTTGTTTCTTCCCTCTGCACCTTTGTTGTAGGTGAGGCCTGCATTCTTTTTCATTCCTTAACAACTTTTCACATGCACATGCCTTTAATTTCTACCATGGTGTGGAACTTTACTCTCAAGTCTCTGCTGTCCAGTAGCTATTTGGACAAAATTTATGTGCTAGTTTTGATTATTAGTAACTTACTTTGAACTTCTACCAGACGCTCAGGACTCTATGAGAAACGGAGAATTGTGTGGCCTTTTACTTATCAATAAATTGGTTATTGATAAGTAAATCTCCTGCTGCTTTCTTATGCTGTACCAGATTCTAACACCAATACTCCATGTACATATTTGAGTGCCACATGATGCCAGTAAATCACAACAATAGTGGTGACAAAACAGGGTGAGGCCCCGCCAGCTGGCTTGAACAGTCGCATTATTGAAAAGTTCAATAAACATGGATTAAGAGTGGTGAGATTTCACTGGAGCAGAAAAGATCCAGCGAGTATCTCGTTGCTGATGTAATGTGAAGAAAGGGTCGACAGAGATCACAATCGTTGCGAGCTTTGTCTGTGCTTGTCTGAAGTGACATGAATCAATGAATCAAGAGCTCAAGCCTGGTCAAGTCTGGCTCATCCAAACCTAATTCACCAAGTTAAAGGTCATGTTGCCATATGTGTGAGGTAATGGCATGTTTTTGCATAGGTTTATGAATCTTGAAAAGTAATTTAAAATGTGATTGTGCATGCCGTAGGTGGGGCTGAGTAAAGGTTATTAGTTCATGCAGTGTAACAATGCTGCATCCTGCTGTTAATGTGTTTGCATTATTTCTTATGGGAATGTAAATTGTCTTAAAGCAGTTGTCTAACATGTAAAAATACTCAAAGAGCAGATAGTTTCTGTGGATTCCTCTACTTCATTTATTGATACTGGTGAAAAGTGAAGTAATTGCACAATAGTAGTCTTCAAGCCCTGAATGAATATGTTTCTCAAGAGGACAAACTCCATGAATGCCTTTAAAAGGAAAGTCTAGGAAAGTGTCACCACCCCTTACATTCCTCAGTCTTTGCTCTCATGCTGCTTCTACCACCACTCTGAAAGGCTTTTGACTTTCTCCATTCTTGATTTGCATACTTGGTGGCGAAACAAAATTGTATCAGAACATAGTTTCATAGTTTTGTTTTTATTAGGACTATTTTAACGGTGACATTACAGCTGGTAACCTGTGTGAAGTGATCGAAGGCAGGCTACAGTTCAATGTATACTTTAAATGTGTACAATGTAAAGTATCTGCCAAACCTTTGAACCAAAATGCAAAAAAGTGGTATTTTCTTTCATTAAAATATTTTCCTGGAATGAACAAAACTTCATACTTCATAGAAATTGTCATCCTATAAAGTTTTTATTTCAATAAAAAACTAATAAAAATAAAACATAATAAACTAAGTCATTTAGTGCAACCTATTTAGTAGACTTTCCTTGTGGGCCTCTGCAGTATATGTAAACTGGGTGTGGGCACTTTACAAAGTCTGAGGTGCAGTTTGGCAGGTCATTCTTCTTTATACTAAAAATCTGAATGAGTAGCCATGCAGACTGATTCAGCGATGCAGCAAGGCTGAGTGTGTAGTGAATAAAAGCCTTGTTCAATATGTGAATAGATCAAGAATCTCTGCATTGCATGTCCATAACACCTAAGACATTTTTTCCTCAGAGTTTCAGTGCACAAAATGTACAGGGTCAAAGGTCAAAGAGGGCAGCTACCACCTCCATGTTATATTCATGTGACATAAACTGACACATGAACATTTGTGCATTAGATGTCTAGTATAATACAAGTGGAGATGAAATGACAAGCACAACTTGCAATACTTGCAATGAAAATGGGTTTTAAAAAGGGATTTAAGTTACTAATTCTGCAAGACTTATTTCCTCAGACAGGACATCTCAAAGCCAAGGGGACCTGATGACAAAAGCACGGCCCCCTTTAGATTTAAACCTTGACTTGGAAACAGCCAGGCAGGGCCCCAACTGAGGATCCCAGGTTGTGAGGGGTCATAAAAGTAAAATCTAAAATCAATTCTAAATCAAACAGTGAACCGATGGAGAGAAGCCAGGTTGGGGTGATGTGATCATCTGTTAAAACCAGTGAGAAGCTGAGCTGCTGTATTCTGAACCAGTTGGAGCCGAAAGAGTGACTGTTGCTTTATACCAGAAAGGAGAGAGTTACAGTGAAGGCTTGAAAAAATATGTGCTTGAGTGACTTTTTCCAGGTCAGTGTAAAAGCAAAACAGAGTGTGAATCCTCACAAACAGTTTGATGTAGCTGCTGCCCTCAAATGCATCATTCTTTGCACTTCCTTGAAACGCAGGTTCCTCTCTACCCTCTGAAATAAATTGCTGCAGTAAAAGTGGAGAATGAAGGTGTTGTTTTACAGCTGTCAATTTCTTCACACCCAAAGGCCACTGATGGGTATTTCAATTACACAACAGAGAAGTTGTGTAAAGGGCTTCCTGTGTATGGCTTTAGGTGCTGTGATCTTAACTTTCCCTTGCTGTTTTAACAGCTTTGCCTCTGGATGCTGAAACCCGTTAAACAGCTCCAGCCACTCATGTCTTGGGGGTAATTTACTTTTGTTTCTTGTTTATTTAAAATTGTTTAGTAAACACACTTAACATGAAACATCCTCTTTAGTTGTTAATGCAGCAGTTCGGTAACACAGGAGTTGCCAGTGTTCATTATCAACAGCTATTTTCATTGCTAATTTCACTTCACATCACGTTGATTCACACCAAAACCAAGGCCTTCACTGACAAATCAATTTTAATGGTGTTTTAATGCTCATTTGCCCAACTGCCTTTACATTGTCATAATAATTTAGCTTCAACCATGAAACCATGAAAAAAACATTATTCTCCTTTCAGAAATTTTCTTCAAATACATTAAAGTATATTAAAATGTATATTAGTACAATTCAGTTCACATATGGACACATAGGTCCATAGGAGCTAGCATATAAGTATGACTTTGTATTCCATAGTTTTTAATAATCAGCTACTTGTAATTATAAGAATTATAAATAATCATAGGAAAAAATTATAGGGCCCATGATACATTGATTATTAATGGAATGTTAAGAATTAATTCAAACATGAGCACAGAGTGACTGGTTAGACTGGTTTTTGCTGTCAATGAGGAGAGCCTTTCACTGCATGACTGTGGTACAATAGTCATATATACTCACATATGTACTATATTATCTATTCGTCCAGTGAGAGCATTATTTGACAATGGGAGGCACCATTTTTCCTTTGTCACTTTGAACTCAGCAGTGACTATGTTTTTCTGTGATGTGTTCGCGTTTATCTGTGTCATGTAGTATGTAAATGTTTCTTTGTTCTGGAGGTTCACACTCCAACTTCTTTGTTCAGTGTTTAGATATAGTGTAGGTTAAGCATACCTTTTCTTCTATGCCACACTTTATCCATGGCTTGTGGTGCCACATTCATCTGTATCACAGACAGAGGTTACACTACTGTGTTCACTATAGCTTAATTACTGCAAAGTTCAGGGAATTCAGAAGGCCAGCAAAAAGTCCTGTCAGATCTCAATGAGTAGACCAAATGAAGAATAATGAACAAACACAAAAGAGAATATCTGGAGCCTTTGGACACACAAACACACCCCTCCGTGCTTGTTTTGGCATCCTTCTAAGGTTGTGGGTGTGGTCATGGTGAGGGTGTGCTGTTGGATTGAATTTTAATCTGGGCCTCACAGTCTCACCACCTGCGAAAAGGTACACACCCTTACAACACAGCGGTCACAAGTCATGCATGGAAATTGTGAAGAGAATGTGGTTAACCTGCAATAAAAGTGTAGAGTGAACTCTACCAGTGAATTTCTCACAAACAAGCTGAGCTGCATTGCCGGGTTGCCAGTATTTGCTGATTTTAAACATCAAATTCATCAGTTTGTTGGAATGCTAACACATTTCTAAACACATCCACACAGTTTGCTTAATTCTTGACTTTAACACCTTGCTTATAGCTCCCCCCCACACACACAGCCTCAATATAATTGTGGGGAAAAGTCATGCATGGGAACTGCAGTCTGACTGGATGACTCACTCACCCACTCTGCGTCAGACGAGGAAGATCATGCTAGATGTCTGGCCAAATAAAAACCTAGCAACAGAATGTTGCGTTTGCTTGTGTGTGAAGTTGACAACACCTGCATTGCATAAAGTCCCACACATCTGTGGTTGTACAATGTTTTATTAGTTTCGTGTTCCTTTGTTTAAACATTTGCTCTACATTGATCAAATGTTTTTCTCTCCTGGTGAAGGATTAAAAATAAATGTCAGTCAGTTTCGCAGATTAACTGAGGATTGCTACAGCTTTCTGATAAAACCAGCAGATTTACTTCTTTGCTATACATTCAAATGACTTTATTGTTTCCCTGATTTCTCATCTAGCACAATCATCAGATCAAAGTTTCAGTCTGATTTGCACAATTAATGACATTCTTGTCATCTTCAGCTTAGCAAATGTTAGCATGCTAACAGGCTAAACTAAGATAGTGAACTTCCCAAATAGTACCTGCTACACTTCACAATATTAGCATTGCCACTTATATCAACTTCTTACATTGGACATGAGCAGTAGGGGTGGGCAGTTGCTATAACACACAGACAACTTGTCTAAGCAGGTTTGTATTGCCTGCAATGAACACATTCCTTGGACACCACACACCCAATCAGTCAAGGTTCACTGGCCTCACATTGACTCAATACCGCATACTGTAGAAGTCCTGCACTTGCATCAGCCTGCACATCCATCACTGATTTCAATAGACATTAGTAGAATGTGTTGCTCTCTGCTCTTTACATACACTGACACCTTTAGAATCTGTCTACAAATAAAGTCATAAAGGGTGTGGCTACTCAGTCAACGCAGTCATGAGTTAAAGGCTCCTATATGGAGCCAGAACAGTGACATTGGCAGCCGGGAAAGAAATGTGGCTTTGAAAACAAAACCTGAACGTGATGGGTTTTTTTGCATTCTGATGTGTTTTTCAATAACAATGTTGTTGTTTTTTCTTCATGTCACGCTTAGTTCAGTGAGAGTTTGTTTTTATGCTCTTGTGTTTTATTTACATTGTCAGTTTTTCTGTCACTGTTTTGACATGGAGAGGAAGAGTTTGAGGGGAGGGACAAGGAGAGCATGATTTACATATAATCTGCATACTAAGGAGAAAACGTCACCTTTCCTGTTCCTTAACCAGCCGTCCTCTCGTCCGCCCAGAAGTCTCTGGCATCACCGCAAACCTACAGCGGTGGCCTCCACGAGTTCACCGGGAACTCTTGAACAGCAAGCCTGCTTCTCTCTGCCGCTGTTTGCTCACACAGAACCGGCTGGGTTAAAGTTTCCTTTTAAATGTCGTTATGTAGTCTGGCAGAGGTCCGCTGGAACGAGCGCTAACCTTTGCTAATACATGACAGCTAGCTAACGTTAGCTGACATCTATGGTTGTACGTGAGCATCATCACTACTTATTTGAAAAAATATGGCATGAAATGCGAAGAAAGTTCAGGTTTTGTTTTCAAAGCCACATTTTCTTTCCGATGCCAAATGTAACTGTCACTGATCTGCCTCCATACTCCTATAGGGTGTGAGATGTGTTTGGTGTTGCAACTGTACCTCCCATAGAGTTTTTATAGACATAGCAAGAGGATTTGTTGCTGATTACATCAGAATAACAATAACAATGACATATTTTATTACACTTTACATAGTCATAGCTTTCACTGAAACAAGTGTTGTCTAATATATATATATATATATAATATATATATTATATAGAAGATATCTCATGAATCTGTTTCGTGCTTTCAGACTACATTCTCTTCCCACAATTCACTATGGTATATGTGTAGCCACCTCTTGTTATGTTGCTGCAGTGCCTAGCAACCACTGTCTTGTCATTGCATTCTAATCACTAAGTCACTTTTTTGTGGTTGTGATCCATCCATGGTTTGTATCCTTCATGTTTGTCATTAATGTGAGAATGTGTGAGAAGTTGTGCAATAAAGGTGTAGTTTGCTTATGATCTTAATGTTAAACAATAAAAATAAAGACAAAACCAGACAAACTTCAAACAAAAAAAACGTTAGCCTCCAACAGTAAACTGCTTGTACATACCTGCATGCATGCGTGTTTGGACTGGTAAAAGGAAACAGAGAATGTGTCATTAAACTGCCCCACCCTCTAGGCCTTACACCTTCAGAACACAACTTTTGATAGTAAAAAATAATTAACTTGTGCTTGTAAACCGCGCGTGGCAGCCAATATTATGCCAGAACGTTGCAAACTTGTCAGCACTCAAGTCATTGCACTGTAACACTTGCTTTACTTGCTTCACACAATATTGAGAGTCAAAGAATGATCATCAACACTATCTATCGTTTTTAAGATCTTTGGGTTGAACATGGATTTGTTAAGGTACTCGTGCACTGGGTTTAAGCCACAATGAAAACACATAAAACAAGACTAAAGCCCTGCAAGCGTCACCTTAGAAAGTAAATTCTTTCATTACAAGAACGTTTTAGATGAACTGTCAGAGTCAGTAGTGGGGCTAAAAATGTACAATTTCCTCCTCAAGGTTAGCACCAGATGAAAGGTAGTGGGGGCACTAAAGTATTATATTATAAGTTACATCCTCATCCACAGTGACATAATTTTAGGGCGCTGCCATTAACATGCACCTCGATTTAATAAAAAAAGTATGTTGTGCTTGGTTGTGGGAAAGTCACCTACTGGCAAAAAATATATATTTTTAAAGATCATCATGAAATGAAAAATCACTTTGATAACAAAGTTGATGCAAGACCAGGAGATTTTAGTTTGACACACCTGTGTGTTCTTTAGAGTGAAAGTTATGTGCGATAGATAAACAGAGTGAGTGTTTGCACGTTTGCAGGACAGCTGCATACCTCAGGTTTCTTATTGTTAGTGTTCTGCAGACAAATCACACAATGAAACAAACCATGGCACATTCAGTCTACAAAACTCAGTGACACCCAGTTATCCGATGATGATTGAGTTGCATCTCAAAATGACAGCATATCTTAACAATGACACCTTTTGACATTTTAACACATAGCTTTTGTTGAGAGTGTGTTTACTGTTGAAAGAAAGTTGAACTGAAACATTGTAGAAACATATTTGACATTGCGTCCACACAGAAATTCTTGACATCCAAGTATAACTATATAAGGAGTATAACTTTGCACAAGCATTTGCACAATATTACAACAAACACAAATTGTCTATCTCTGTGGTAATAAGTGAGGAAATAGGAAACACATGATGTGAACAGAAGCTGTTCCATTAATTGTTGCTATTTTGCGGAATTTCGGGAGCAGGACCACACCTCAATTACATTAACCGCCATAAATCAGTATAAATACCATCCTTAACCGTCCCCTCGTTTCACTCTAGTTACTGCGCCCCACCCGCCCATCCCTTTTCATCTGTTTTTCCGTTCTTCTCTCTTTTCTTTTCTATTTCTTTCTTTTTTTCTCTCGGTAGGGTCCTGAAGGGGGGTTCATCGTACCCGGGTGCCACGGCGGACTTCCCCCACGAAGCTTCCCCAAACCATCTCAGAATCATCATAATTCAAACATTCATTGTAACTGTTCAGATAAATCTTTCAAAATTAACAGTCAAAGTTGTGGTCCTTGCTAGTGAATGATAAATTATTAGGTCAGAAGAAACAGGGTTATGCAACTTAATTTTGCCACTGTGCTTTTATCATATATATGGAGTAAAATGACTGTTGATTTAACCATGTGTGATTGGCATATACTCTGGAAACATCTCCTGAGGTTGAATACCATCTACCATTTAGATCTACACACCCAGACACCACCCTTGGGGCAGGGCAGCTTAGTTACGGCAGATCATAGCCTAGATACACCTAAACTGGTCCAACTATGCGGGGAACCCCCTCCTCCCCTTGGGCCCCTGTGGACTTCCCACCTCCACCGACTTCCTTCTAAACATTGCACAAGTGCACATTCCCATTTAGTACAGTGCACAGGGCAGACATCACATGGCAGGGTCATCACCAACCAGTACTCCTATGATGAAGTGCATGGTTTTCTTTTTGTCAATTAGGTTGGGGTAATTTGATTGTACACAAATGATGTGGAGTCTGCAACCAAGCTCAGACAGACAGCTCAAGTTGCACTCACACGTGGCATGTACTGTGCACGGCAAATTTAAGAAGGATGAAAGTCCAAATCTCAAGCTGTCTAAAGTATATTTTAGAAATGGATTTTAGATTTCACTTCTGAACCTGTAAACATGCACAACCAAGACAAGACTGGATGATGTAGGGAACAGGTGGCTCATGCTCTGGATGGGGGATGCTGAGAGTCCATGACTGAAAAGATCCAACTTAACACTGAATGTCTGAAGTGATGAGTCTAACCTGTGCTGCAGTCAGACAACATGTGCTGATCATATGGCTTCTGTGGGCTTTTATGTGAACAGAGACATGAGACCAGATACTTCCTCTCAGCCTGTGATTATATTATGCAACCACCAGGTGCACCTGTACAGTCTTCAGTCTTAATGCAACCCAGTCCAACAATTCTAGCATGAATTCTACTTTTACAAAGCTTATGAAACAAAGCTAGCTTTTGTTTTTCACGTATTTTTTTATTTTCTTTTACATTTTTTTAAATTAGATTTAACTCTCAGATGCCACAATGTTGTATATTTGTTTTGATCTAATCTATATGCCACTGCTGTAACCTTCCCGAATTCCAACATAGCAGCTCCTGTACTTAATTTCATTACATTTTAAATGAATTTCATTACAATTCAAATTCTTGTGCAGCTTCTTCAGAAAGCAATTGTTGTTGTTGTTGTTGTTGTTGTTGTTGTTGTTTTTGTTGAATTCCATGGGTTTTAGATAAGGGGCACACCTCAAACAGGCATCCTGAAAGATGTATTACTCTTCCTTTCAGCAGATCTTGATCCTCCACCTGTCAGCCACCGCCCCAAGCCTGCGGAAGAATTCAGACTGTTACTCAAGCTGACATGACATCATTTTTTTTTTTAAACCCACATGTCAGTTTTACACTTTTTATATCCTGTATGGACAAATCCTGGAGGAGGAAAATTGACATGGTGGTTATAAACTGTATTGCCTCTGGGGTATACTTAGTGAATAGAGACTATTAAATCTGACAGTTTACATAGTCAAATAGCTTAACTTAAGTAAGTCATCATGTTTTTTTAAATTGACATTTAGTATAAGTAAATAAATCACTACTTAAGAACAGACTCACATTTATTACTTACTTATTGAGCACAATAAAAAAATAAAGTTAAACCACCATGAAGCTAAGGTTTGTGCCAGACATTTTTAATGGATCACATTGCAACAAAAGATTGTCTATAATGAGCTCATGGACTGACTCATTGCCGACTCATGTGCTCAGGTGTTTGGTCTTTCTGTAATCATACACTGTATCTTTGTGTGTTGTTGGCTGGCTTCTGTATTACAGATGTAACATGAGCTGCTGTGCACTGGCAGCATGTTCCCAGAGTAACTGAATTAAACAAATTTTCAGTTTAAAGACCTCTAAAAGTATTAGTATACAGTTTGAAGATGGCCAAAAAGTGTCTTGATAAAGATAACCTACATAAAGGACAAATTACTATGCAAGCATTTGCCTACAGGCATTTGGAGCGGAGAGAAAGTTACTCGCTTGATTTTCTTTTCTTATTGAGGTGTGAACATGTTTACTCTGGAGGCACCCTTAAGGAATTCTTACATACACAGAGGCATATTGTGTAGATTACACAACATAAAGGTAAAACTGGTAAATATGATTACACACCATGCTGTTAACCCCAGATTAATTTGAGGAATGGGAGGGGGTGTGGGCTGCACATCAGTCAGTCACAGCAACGCGGCCAAGTTTCGGTTTTCTCATTCTGCTCTTGTCACAGTAGCCTCACCCCATACCTCTTAGACACATATCTTGAAACTCAACTGCATTTTGTTTCAGTGTTTATTTGTTGCCACTCTGACAACGGTTTTATTCACAGGTGTAGTTCTGGTATTACAAAAAAAAAAAAGACTTTTCATGCAGGAAACATGACATCAAGGTGGGTATTTGTGGCAGCACAGACAATCCTACCTGCTACAACACGAACTGCAGAGAGGAGGAGCCTGCATGATGCCGGCTCCTGCTGTGAGTCATCTGAAGAGTAGTAGTAGAGTAGTACCATACCTACTACGGGCAGATTGGACAACTGTTAGTAAATTAATAAATCTTGCCATGTCTTTAATGAATGAATGCAGGGATAATTTTTAATCAGTGAAATGAGATTCTGGATCCAGCAAGTGGTTTGCACCAACTGTAACCAGCTGAACCACCAGCAGCTGCAGCAGCATAGAGATGCCTTTGTTACAACACAGTTTGTGTGTGTGGCAGAGGCTGTCAGAGAAGACTCCCCTGCAGGGCAAACAATCAGATCGGCGCCCCAAAGACACTCAAGGGTTCAAACTTCAGTCATTTAAATAGTTACATAATATAAAGTTAAAATGGTGCATAATTGAATTTGTTATAATTGAACAGGGAAGGGTACATTGTACTGCAGAGCATACACCTCGTGCCAAACAATGCATCTTTAAACTTAGAATTGCATGATAAATAAATTTATCTGCAGTACCTGCATGGTACTGTTTTCCAGACTGATTATTTTTGATTATTATTAGGATTATAAGGCAAATGTTTTACATTTTGGTAAACAAGCTTATTTATGGAGCCAGAACAGTGACAATTACATTTGGCATTGAAAAGAAAAGTTGGCTTTGAAAACAAAACCTGCACTTATTTTTTGCTTAGCTGCAGTTTGCAAGTTCCAGGTGAACTCATGAAAGCCCTAAATGTGCAGCCTTTCCCACTGGCTTTTATTTGTTTGTGACAGCCATATGGCAACACCCCAGGTCATTGTTATCGTTCACTACTTAATTTGAAAAAATATGAGAAATATGAGGTTTTCTCATATTGGACACCACTCCAAGCACCAGTACTTTAATTGCACAGCTGTCATGAGTTCACCTGAACTCCCAAACCGCAGCTAAGTCTGTTTGTGTCTGTTGCCGTTTGCTCACGTACAACCACTGATGTAAGCCAGCGTTACCTAGCTGTCATGTATTTGCAAAGGTTAGCGCTCATTCCAGCGGACCTCTGCCACACTAGCATAACGTCAGTTAAAAGTTAAATTTAACCCGCCTGGTTCTGTGTGAGCAAACAGCGGCAGAAAGAAGCAGGCTTGCTGTTCAAGAGTTCCCAGTGAACTCGGGGAGGCCACCGCTGTAGGTTTGTGGTGATGCCAGAGACTTCTGGGCGGAAGAGAGGACGGCTGGTTCAGGAACAGGAAAGGTGACGTTTTCTCCTTAGTATGCAGGTTATATGTCATCACGCTCTCCTTGTCCCTCCCCTCAAACCCCTCCTCTCCCCGCCACAAAAGTGACAGGGAGCTGAAACTGAAAAACTGACAATGTTACCAACTGAAAAAAGAGTGACATGAAGAAAAATCTGTACATTGTTTCTGAAAAACAGTGGCAAATTTTATTTTCGATGCCAAATGTAACTGTCACTGTTCTGGCTCCATACTTATTTACCTGGAGTAAGATGAAGAGATATACACCACTCTGAAAACAGGGGAAACAAGCTAGCCTGGTTCTGTCCAAGGAAATACATCTACCAACACCTCTAAAGCTCACTAATTACCATGTTATATCTTTGTTTTATTCACATGAAAACCATATAAAAGCGTAAATTTGCCATTTTACCGGGGTTATATGCTGGATTTAATATTAGCTGGCTATATATATAATCATATAACTAGCTATATTTCTCCACTGGTTGAATGGTAACTGCTTAGAGTGCTAAGCTAAGCTAGCTTGCCTTTAACAAACACAATTCTAGTAGCTTTATATCTAACAGTACAGGACCTCAACACCCTGAAACTTAAGAAAAGACATGCAAATAGAAAAACAAACAAATGATGAAAACAGCTTTACCAATTTGACAACACATGTTGAGTAATTAGAAGAAAATAAGTCGCACAGAACACAAGGAAAAATAACAGATGTCTCCAGGGAACATTACTGTGAAATGAACACACCCTGACACACCTCGGACATATTGATTGTCATGGTTTGTACTGAAGTCAACTATTCTTCAGGGGTGTTGGAAAATGAGAAAAGCCTGTTTCTGTATGTGGTTGTGTTTTCTTACTACATTTCTGCTGCTGCACGTGTGTCATTTATATAAATGTTTTCCTCATTTGCTTGTGGTTTTTCTATGTACATACGTTTTCTTAAGTTGCAGTGTGTTGAGCTCTCAGGGCCATCGTATTACAGACATATATGAGAGTTGTACCGATCCTCTCATCAAACTCGCTACCAGAAAGCAAATAAGCATATTTCCCAAAATGTTGGTGCTAACACTGTTATGTCAGTTCAGCCGTTAGAACTATTGTTGTGAATATATTTTTTTGTATAGACTGTGTTTTTTATGCACTTAGACTTAGGCAGTCTGCCCACACCTATATCAGCAGTCAGACCTGATTTTGTTCCTTCCAGGTTTAAGAGTAACCTGGGGAGGGAAACTTTTCCATTCAGGGCAGGGAATTTGGGGGCAGCTCGGGAGGTTTCAAGCAAGCGCTAAAGAACAGCCTCAGATGTTGATGATAGGGTGTCTAGTTTCTCTTCTTGGTTTTGTATTGATGTAGCTTATTTATTTTAATTATAAGGTACAGACCCATATTTAAATATAAGCTGCTCAGAATGCTGTGTAGTCATGCAGATATGTTGTTGCATTTATTTGTGAAGATGAGTTTGAATTAGTTTTATTACCTATAAAAAGTACAGTCTAGACCTACTCTTTATGAAAAGTGAGATAAAAACTGAGATAACTTCTGTAATGATTTGTAGCTATATAAGAAATGCATTGTCCAGTGTAGCACTGCAGTAGATATTGATGTTAATACAAATAAAATAAAATCAGTCAATCAGAGCTCCGTTAAGACCAGTGAACGGTGGGTGGGATTGAGTGATTTGTGCAGTTTTCTCTTTAACTTCATGAGAAGTTGTATAGCCTTGGGCGCGGCACCACCACCCATAATTCATGTTCAAACCTGTTCGTCTAGGGCTAGAAGGTTAACTAATCATGTAGTAAAAGAGAAAATACCCAATTCTTGAGAGAGCTCACATATGTTTTGTATTTGTTTTGTGTGAACTTTAAATGCATACTTTTTTGCATTAACTGATTAAAGGGGTTGGACACATGACATTTGTAGACATTTTGTAGGAATGCGGTTAATTTGGTTAAAAAAAAAAGATTCTTTGGGAGAAAATCCCAAATTAGCATGTGCCAGGAACGAGGCAGGCTGGGGCATGTCAGGTGTTCCAGAGAAATGTCATAATTCTTGTCATGTAGGCTTACCTATTGTTAAACGTACAACTTCAGGCTGTTTCTAAATGTTTTCCCTACACACTGTCTTTCATTGTTACCTCAATGTTCCTTTAATACATAATAAATAATTGAAAGATTTATTTTTTCACTAAAGGGTAACTAGATAAAACATACATGGAGCCATACAATCCAACAAAACTGAACACCACGTAAAACACTGTTTGAAGAAGATTTATTGTCGAGCAAACAGTAATCCAGTACACTGACAAAGGGTTTGATTTTGATCTTACTTTAGTGTTTAGGTACAGCAGGCTTAGCATAAGAAATTCCGCATGGCAATGTTTATGTTTATGAGTAGGACCAGATGGAGCAGCTGAGGAAAACACATACAACAGTGCGTCCTGCTGGCTAAACAAGTGTGTTGCAGCGATAACTGAACCACGGGCATTGACTCAGACTACAGTTGACATTAAAGAACAAATTTACCCACGAGAGTTTTCAGAAACATGAACAAAGAAAGACCCATCTATTAGCACCTCTTCATTAAGTCTCTTACAGTAAAAAACACAGACATTACTTGATGATGGTGAATGAATCATTAAAGAACTGGATAATAAATCAGAGTAGGTGTGCTCTTTCTTAACCTCCAAGACCAAAATCTAAAATCTGACAAAACGTAGAAAAGAAAACATCACTCCTCAGCCACAGCTTCAGCCTCCACCGGCGCCTGCTCCTTCAGCTCTGCATCAGATGGCTCCTTGATTGCTGCCTGCTTCTCCTCCTCCTTCTCCTCGGCCTTGATCACCACAGTTTCTGTCTTGGTGACTGTGGTGCTCTTCACCGTTGCTCCCTCGAGAGCAGTGGCAGAACTGCTGCTGGGCTTGACTCCACCAAAGGAGCAGCTGACGTAGGATGGGGTTCTGGAACTCTCCAGGTTGTAGGCATTGTAGTTCATGGCTGCAGGTTCAGAAGTGAAATGCAATCATTAATACAGACATACATTAGTCGGGGGAATGGTAAGAGTTGACATTTGGATATACACATGTTCATAATGATGTGAATATTTTTTTGGCTTCATAGAAATTTTAGTCCACGTCAGAGACAGGTGCTGGTGTGGGCTTGAAAAGCCAATCGAGACGTTATATGTCATTTTAAACTATCCACTTACAACTGTGGTCTATGGCAGCAAATGCAGTAATGCACTGCTTACAACATCCATTGTACTCACTTAACATTTGATGATTTCTGTCTTTAAGACACTCAGACAACATGGTTTGCAGAGCATTTAACACAAACACAACTGTTCCTTTTGTGATGGCTCATTCACTGTTTGAGGATGAGCAGAGCTACAACACGTATGACTCTTTAATCCATAAGAAGTCACTTGTAACGGGTTTAGAGGGAGTATGAAATGCAGGTGTGATGTGTGAAAATCTTTAGAGGGACGACAGTTGGTTACAAACTTATAATATAGTTATATTATATATATACAACATGAGATTTTGTTAGACAGTTTTTCAGATGATTGTATGAAGAGATTTTGACAACACAACACCTTTTGGAGCATGCAAAGCAGGCTTGCTGTATATAAAATATGTGATCATTTTTTGTTTCCATATTTTATACAGTTTTTCATGGGTTTATTAGGTCATGTGAAAAAACTCAGCAGTGAAACACTTTATATGTTTGCACCAAGGCGGAACAAGAACTTACAAGTCTGTTTGGATACAGTGGTCTTGATTCCAGTTGCTAACCTGTAAATAAAAACAGAAAGCAGAATACTGTGAGATATACAGAATGACTGCAAAGAAGACATTTCTTATCTCATCCACAGGCTCGTACACGAGTGTGCTCACAGTAACATCTCACCTGTCCTCCTCTCCTTCCAGCAGTTTCCTGTAGGTGGCGATCTCAATGTCCAGAGCCAGCTTCACATTCATCAGTTCCTGGTACTGGCGGACTTGCAGAGCCATGTCCTGCTTGGCTCTCTGGAGAGCTTCCTCCAGGTCTCTGAGGCGGAGTTTAGCGTCCTTCACTGCCAGCTCACCACGCTCCTCAGCCTCTGCAATTTGAGTCTCCAAACTGTTTCGCTAAGAGTAGAAGAAGAAAAGCAAAAAAGTCTTTATAAGGCCAGGTGCTACTAATATAGTATCCTGAATATAAATCTGATATATAAATATAAGTCTGTAATCCTCACCTGTGATTTAACCATATCAATTTCAGACTGGAGCCTCATTATTCTGCGGTTCATGTCAGCAATCTCAGCCTTGGTTGACTTCAGGTTGTCTCCATATTTACCTGCTGACTCCTGCATCTCTGCATACTGGTACAGACAGGGACAAGTCAGACTGACACATCAAAATGCAGTACAATAACCCAGGTATTTTTTAGTTGCCTTGTAAGTCCGGTGTCATACTGTGCCAGGTGATTTTTTGGAACGTTTTAATTTGACATAAATATCAGAGAGCTATTATTATTGCAACATACAGTGATGTGCAATCACCAGATGTATTGTTATTAGTACCTGTAGCAGAATCTGTGCACATGATATAAGAATTAAGGTAAAGTAAGCTGAGGTGAGTTGTTACAAGACTGTAAGACAAGACATCTTTCACCCTCTGCCACACTCACCTACTGGAAAGCGTGCATTCTGCAGCTAAAGACAAGAAGACTGTCTGCAAAGATGATGGAAGGCTGAAGGCTTCAGTGGTGTGGTCTCACCTTAGTCTGGTACCATGACTCAGCTTCAGCTCTGCTGCGGTTGGCAATGTCTTCATACTGGGCACGCACTTCAGCGACAATGGCGTCCATGTCAAGGTTGCGGCTATTGTCCATCTCCACCACAACGGATGTGTCCTTGATCTGGCCCTGCAGCTCACTGATTTCCTACACAGGATAACACATAAACATACACAGAGAAGAAACTGAAAAATATGGTTTTGAATTTGTTCTAAATCAATTATTTGATTGATTGATTGTTTGTGTGCCACTGAAAGGTGAAATAAGGTTATTACAGTATCAAAGATCTGCCTCAGGAAATCAATTTCATCAGAGAGACCGTCCAGTTTGGCTTCCAGCTCCACTTTGGTCATGTAGGCTGCATCAGTGTCCTGCACAGGAAAAGACAACATTGAGAATATAACATTGTTGCATGTAGCCCCGACCATGAGGTACAAAAGGCCATTGTGTGGGCCCATTCTGCTCAAAGGGTAATTATAGATTCAAGATCAAGAATATGTTAGAAAGCCTAAACAGACCTTCTTTGTGAGGACAAAGTTGTTTTCACACTCATTGCGTTTGTTTATCTCATCCTCATACCTGGGAAAAAAAGGATTTGATTAAGTTTATATGCCTTTCAAATCATAATAAATTATACAATTTTATTTTAAGCATTTAAACTTCCTCTGATCCACATGCAGGGCATATATGTTCACACAATGACAATAATGTTATAAAAATCTACTAAAAGCTGCAATAAGAGCTTTCTGTCACAAGGGGCAGCAGAAACAAGCTTTAAACACAACGCTGACTTATTATCACATTATACTGTACATTGATATGGTGAGCGTGTTAGCAAACAGTTGTCTATTTACACATCCAGCATACATGGAGCAACATTAGTATTCATTTTGGCTCATGTTTCTGGCCATTTGACAAGTACAATATTCACTATCCTTTCGTGTGAGGATTGACTCACACAAACATTGACTGTTTTGGTCAATGCTAACTGTAGAAGGAAATATCTGGCAAATCCACTGTGATCACCAGCTAGTCGCCAACTTTTCCTGTTTGTCTTTTGGTGTTGGGCAGGTTGCATAAACTCAATTTTTATAGTGTTTTCACTGAAAACAGCACTGATGAGAGCAGTGAGAGTGAATTAAAATTCTCAAGTACTCCACTCACTTGTTTTTGAAGTCCTCAACCAGGCCCGTCATTTGATACAAGTCGGACTCTAGTTTGACTTTTTCGTGACCCAAGTTGTCTAGCTGCTTACGCAAGTTGGCAATGTAGCCTTCAAACATGGCATCAACGTTGGAGCGAGACGTGGTCTGTTCCTGCAGAAGTTTCCACTTGGTCTCAAGCATTTTGTTCTGCTGTTCCAGAAAGCGCACCTGCAGGCAGAAAAGCAAATGAGTGATACATTTTTAAAAAGAGCCAAATAAAGAGTTCTGTATCTGTGGATCATACAGGGATGGTTGTGAGTGGATTGATAGTGATGGATAAGTTTCAGACTTGATGTATGAGAATATGTGGATGGATATCACCAAGATGATGAGTAACTATACATAACTGTGTAATGTATGAGGAGGGTGGTCAGTGATCCATGTGTAGTGAGGACAGAGAAAGAACGTGACTCAATAAACTTGAATGGATTCACTTTGTTTGCTGATTACAACTTTTCTATTTAGCGCCCGACCCTGGGAGGGGTCCTGCTACAAACTCAGCAAACATGATGAGAAGCACACGGCTGAGTAAGGGAGTGCCATATCACCATGGTATGTAGAAAAGGGCGAGAGAGCTTTGATTTATGATCTAGTCTCAGCGTGGTTGATTTACACTTCAATGTGCCTCCAAAAAAGGACAATAAATAAATACATTTCAGGTGAAGAAGAGAGTCAGAGTTCAATAATCTCGGTTTGATAGCAGATGGAAAACAATGATTCATGCTACTGCCAAGAAAATGGCTTTCTTGATGATTATACAGCCTCATAAAGTGGGCATTGTTCAAATTACTGATAGACTAAGGTGGATATTTTTTATTATAGAGATAACTCCACTTGGGATTCAACAAGCTTATCTCTTGCTGACCACTCCCCCTTTTTTTCATCTGCATGGGTTTGTACAGCAGGCTGAGACACATAAGAAACAAGAATGCAAATCAAGAATGCAAGTAGACCCCTGGCATTTTGTCTACTTTCATAAGCACAAAATCTATATTTGCAGGATATTGTTCACATTGAGATATTAGCTAAATGTATCCGCTCTTCATCCCATCCCTGTATGTAGTCTGTATCCAGGCTGATCCTCATATCTAAGCTCTATGATCTTACCTGAGATTGAAAACATGTGAGAAAGCTAAGCCATTACTCAAAAACAGCCTGTATCCCCCACGGAAACACTATGCACAGCTTTTAGTAAACTGCATATTGTAATACAAAACAGTTTTTTCCATTGTGAAATCGGACCTCTTTTACCTAGAGCTATTTTGGCGTGCAATGCACCAATTTCCTCTGACATTTCTGACTTATTTTTCTACTCTGTGTGGAACTGAATAGCTTTAACCCCCACAGTCATAGTAACCAACAGAATATCAGAAACAAAAACCTATAAAGCAGCATACAATGTGGGCTATTTGTTGCTATTGTTGCAATTTTCCCCATTTAGTTTAGTTATAAAAGACTACATGTCTTTTGTGGTGTTTGTCTTTAATATTTCATTGCAATCTTAAGATGACTGACCTTGTCAATAAAGGAAGCAAAGCGGTTGTTCAGGGTCTTGATCTGCTCCTTCTCCTGGGTGCGGATCACCTGGATGGTGGGGTCAATCTCCAAGTTCAGGGGGGCCAGCAGGCTCTTGTTCACAGTCACCGCTGTGATGGGGGCCACCACTTCATTGGCCATGCCACCTCCACCAAAGCCCAGATAGCCAGAATCTACTCCACCTGCTCTTTGTCCATACCCCCCAGCAGCATACCCACCGACCACTTTAAACCCCCCAGCGCCCACAGCAGCACCACTGCTGCCCACTCCCCCATAGGAGCTGCGGACAGCGTAGCTCTGCCTGCCACTGCCCACACCACGACCACCATAGCCGGAGAAGGAGCGGCTGCTGAAGCCCTGGGATGGGCCCCTGGAGGCTGACAAGGTGGAGAAGGTTGTGGTCTTCACAGCTCTGACAGACATGTTGACAGAGGGAGTCTGTAGCACTGAGGTGGTGTGAGAGGAGAGACTGCAAAGAGAAGGAGAGTCAGGCAGATAGACCCTCCCTGGTCCCCAGTACTATTTATCAGAGCAGGGGAGGGACCCTGCTGAGGTGTGATTGGCTGTTGTCCTCAGCAGGGGTGTGAAGGATTGGGGGGGGCTGAGGGAATGTCAGGGAAGAAAATGGCATCATGTTACACATCTGTGTTGGAGAGAGCACAAAAATGACATAATAGTTAGTGGGACAGTTTCTGAAAACTACTACAGAAACAATTGTCGACCTTTTAGACGTTTTTGAAATGGCATTTTCCATACTTGAAACATTACATTGCTTTACGTCATAGTGACGTACACTCCCAGCCTATTTTGCATCCATAAAATTATACTGTACTTTAAACAGAGTCAACCTTTTTGTTGTATCTTCTGTACACAAACATGCGCACTCACACAAACACATGCAACACCAGAATATGAAGTCAAACCTTGGGTATAATGAACAGGCACATTATTTTATGACCTCCTCTTCCACTTTACAACAGTTCTCATAGATGTGACACATTGCAAAGTAAATTGTGGTTGCCCAGTGTGATGAACTTTATGTGTTTGTGGACAGAGACTGTATGTCTCATAATTGTGGGAGGCCCTCTGAATATGTTCCACTATCTATATGGCTTTCCATGTGATTTTGAGCACACTCACATGCGCGCACACACACACACACACACACACACACACACACACACACACAAACACACATACACACAAGGACTATTGATTAAAATTCCTTCCATATCAGCTGAGTAACAAGCACTTTTTAATTCTTTTTATTTTACTCTGAACCCAACCTTAGTGTTAAACATCTTTCCCCGTCCATAAAAATACAGATAAATACCCATAAACCACAACATAAAAATACAGAGACTGCACATGATAGCCAGATAGATAGATAGATAGATAGATAGATTGATAGATAGATAGATAGATAGATAGATAGATAGATAGATAGATAGATAGATAGATAGATAGACATTATACCTGGTCCTCCAGCTCCACACACGCTCAAAGGGCTGGTTAGCAGGATAACCAAAGGCAGCAGCAGACACAGGGGAGGGGGGCTAAGGCGGAGCCCCAGAATACGCCTCCTGGACTGGGCTACAGCTCCACCTGTCCTGGGCATGGCACCACCGCGGGTTGGTTGGAGGTGAAAGAGATATGAAAAGTGCTTCACTCAACAGGGGTAGGCACTCTGCAAACACACAAAAAAAACCATGAGGGTCAACTGAAACGAATGAAAGGCATATATCCCCCACCTCTGATTCATCGGTCTGCTTTTAGAGCGGCAGCTGAAATGTCACTGCGCCATGAGGGGAAGAAGAAAAACATACAATAACTCATACAGATGTAGAGAGAACATATTCATAAGGAAAATTAAAGACAAATTCATGCTAATGCAGGATTAGTTTTTTTTGATTTAACCAGCGCACTTCTGACTTGGGATTAACGGCTCAAGCAGGCCAGTTCTGACTGAACTAACACCAGAACAATAGAGACACTGCTCAACAACTACAACAAGAAACAGACCGAAATAGTTTTCGGCGTACTGTTTCTGTATTAATAAGTCTCCTTTTCTAGTGAGCCGTGAAATGAGCTGCAATGATACATTTTTAAGAGGTTTTTTTTTCTTCCCCCAGACATCCTAATAATTTCATTTCACTTTAGCTCTGGCCTAATTCCTTTTTAGCGTTCAGTATCTTACTGTTCTGGTGGCACATAAAAGTGTTAATGCAATAATACATCCAGAGTGTGGCAAAATAATGGAAAACACTTCAAACAAAGAGGAGGTCAGTAGGAACGCAGCAAAATTCAATAACAGCAAGTGTATCAGATACTGCTGCTTTAATAGATGCCCCCCCTCTTGTTAATCCCTTTGGGGGGGGAGGGGGGGCAGTATTTCACTGCCTTTCTTCAACTAAACACACGCAGTTGCACATATCTGGACTTTGACAAGCTGTGCAGAAGCTCCCTGTTTGAAGTCAATAACTCCACATTATCTTATCGAGCCCACCCGACCCCCACCCATGTGCCCGATGTGTCAGAACGAAGGTGGGGAGGCCAAATGAGAAAGGAGCCAATGTTAACCTGTCATATATCACACAGATGCACGTCAACCTTCAAGTACCAGTACAGGATAGCATATATGCCCTAGGGGAGACATAATATGTATTCACAGGTGACAGGCCACATTGTGATCGGCACATAAATATGCGCAAACATCCATAAATGTGCTTTCACCCTGACATCGCCAATACACTGGCAGAAATGGAGGAGCAGAGGTTAGGCCAACCCCGTACTCGCCTTTACTAAATGAAAGAGGCATTTCTGGTGAGTTACATATTCAAAGATTCCTCCAACCACTTATTGAGCTAATGACCTGCTCTAACACATTACCGTCTGCCAGTTCCTATACTAAAAATAGCTCATTTGAAAACACGGCTGTCTATCTGATACAGGCTCCTTTTCGCGCCGCTTTGCCCTCATCTTATCTAGCGCTGCGTAATAGGCGTTGAATAGAAAAGCTTTCAGCGTCCCCTTTTTCAATTGAACAATGTGATAAGAGAAATCAGATCAGAGCTCATTCAAGCACCATTGGCAGCATGTTAAGTAAATTCTCCTCATACGGAAACTCAATTTGCCACCGTTAATCTAACTAGGAATTCTGCTCTGCGTGGAGCCACTGAAACATTAGGTCTGCATCGCATGTTGCAGTGCCTAGTGCCTCTGTCCTGTGGGGTGGATTTTCTGGGGCTTTTATATCTGTCTGTGACCTCAGTCTAACCCTATGTATCATTCTCAGTTTATCTACCCCTCCCTGTTGTCTTTCACCTGCTGACAAAGCCCTCTCTGCTCTTCCTCCACTGTAGTCACTCACCCTCTACCTAATCCTTAATCTTACCCTCGTCTCACTGCTGTATTAGTCGCCATATTGCTGAAATCTCCTCTTCTGCCATCTCTTTTCATCCCATTCCTCTCCTCTCCTCTCTCTCCTCTCCTCTCCCTCTCCCTCTCCTTCTCTGTTAGCCTCAACTCTTTTGATGCCATCTCCTCCGTGGCACCCTATCATTCATCTCTTTCTCTTTCTAAACACACTCTAACCCCTGCTTGTACCCAAATCCTCTTCCTCTCCCCAGCTGCCCTGCACCGGCTGCTCCAGCAGTTGTTGGTCCATTGACACAGTTCAAACAAAAAGGCTTAGAGCATCCCACAGCTGTGAATGTTGAGGGAGCAAGCCAAAACAGAAACACAGATGCAGCAGCAGGAACAGACCAGGCCAGTCTGGGCATGCCTGCGCTTGTGCTAATGGTATTTAACGCTTTCAAACACTCTCCTTCTCTCTGGACACGTAGATAGAGAATGGCTGTGCACTTTGCCTTTCATAGAGGCAGAATTAAAAAGGTGTGAGCATTGTGAGCATGAAAATTCTCATGACTCAGGCCTACCTACAGTCTCTACAGCCCCCTCACTGATTTGACAACCTGCTCTCCCTGATCATGTTGCTCAGCATCCAGAGAGAAGACAGCAGGGGTTGGTCTTATTACCTTTTCAGCGTGACAACACAGATGGTCAGCCAGACAGATAGATTGAGGGGGATACATGTGCTATTTATTTGCAGGGAAGCAGATAATGACACCACAGCTCAGGTGGTGAAATGTACACCCGTTATTGTGTTCCATCAGGCTGATGAAATAACATTGTTTAGGTGGCATCCAACCTGCCCCTGCTCCACTGGGGTCCCTTGGAAGATGACATGTTTTGTTTTTCTCACCTAATCCCCCCCTCCCCATCACCCTTTACCCATGATGCCTTTCACCACAAGTGGGTTGAGATGGTCTCACAAGGCCTGTCTCCATGACAACGAGCTATGAGCGCTCACAGAAGGACCAGATCTGTTTCCTGCATGTGGCACCACGCTAGCTGTGAGATAGTACTTGATAGTTCTTTTTTAAAATTTCTTTTAGCTTTAATTTGGATCCAACGCTGTGAGCAAGTGCTGCATGTGTGTTGTGATGCTTGGGGGACCCGGCTCAGCAGAAAAAAGATCAGAAAACTTTCTTTATTATTCATATCTTAGGGGAACACGAGGGGAGGGAACAAAAATCCTATGGCTGCACAATGCACCACAAAGCTTTTTAGGGTAGAATAATAAGATCACATCCACTGCCATTTGTCCTCTGTCACATGTTTACCAATGACTCTGAACTTATAGTTCGCACATATATTTTTTCAGCATAAAAATAACCTTGTCTTGAATATGCATGGCTTTGTGTGCTTGCTTGGAGAGGGAAAGTTTGGAGTAGGAACCATATATTAGTCAGATACAAGGAGGGGCTGAGACTAATGATACCTCACGATTCCTGTGACCCTGGACTCTGTAGGCGCGCACACACACACACACACACACACACACACACAAAAGCACAGGCACACACTCAAAAACACAACAAAACATGGCAGATGGCGAAGCATCATGGGGAAGATTGGCACTCACTCTCACACTTCCCTTCTCTCTCTCTTAAACACACAGCCCACAAACACACACACACACACACACACACACACACACGTTGAGGATCAGAAGCACAGGATGAAGCACGGCTTACTGCAGGCATGAGCTGCACCGCCCTGGTTACATTTTTAGCAGTGGAAATAAACTATCTGAGGCTCTTCTCTAACAAGAAAACACACCTGTCACTCAAGTGCTGCGATTCTTTGCCCTGAATATCAATGAATCTGGAGACTCAAGAGCCTCAACTGAAATCTCTAACACTCTTGCTTAATGCTGCAGGATGCTGAAATTAGGACTATGGTTGCCCCAAACTGCACGTGCCAAACAGTGTAATGATGGGAAGTATTGACAAATAGCAATAACATTCCCATCCAGAAGCAACAATTTTGTCTGAGGCTGTAAACAAGGATTGCCGCTTGAGTTTCACATCACTCTGCTGAGAGCAAATATGACTCATGGAAACAGCAATCCCACACCAAACCTGTAGCTACGGAAGGGAAGCCCATATATGTAATTATTTGTTATGTGGTGTTTTTCCCCCCACAATCTTGCAGTATACTGATGAAAAGGGTAGTCATTTAACCGTTAGTCAATCCGAAAATGTAGTCACTGTAATGGATTCTGGATATTCAATACAATCATTCAGTATTTATCCTGATTATTAACGGACTAATTGACTAGCTTGACTTTTTCCAATTCATGTAATTTTAAATTCAACTGTAAATTGTGATTTGCATTTCTCATTATTAAATCAATAATAACAAAACTAAATTATAAATGAAATTACACCCTAATCAATAATTAATAAAAAAAAAAAATAGCTTAATTCGTAATAAAATAAATATTTTGATGAAGTTGACAAAACATAAATGACATAAAAAGTGTTGTTTTTTTGTAGTGAAACATTGTGGTATTTTTATGCTGCCAGGTCACTCTTGCAAAAGAGGTGTCAAACCTCAATGAGACTTATCTGGTTAAAATTATGTAAAATAAATGAATATAAAATCATGAGAATATTATTTGTTGCTCTATTGAGTTTTTTTTTCTTTCTACTTAAAAAAAATGTATATTTAAAATATAATATAACATTTACATCTTGGTGTTAAAGACTAAGTCTGTATTTGTGTTAATAATTTGTTGCAATTGAAGGTTTTTAATTTTCATATTGTAAAGATGTATGTTTGCATATTATCTGCCTGTGGAGTGTGTGTTCTTTGTATGAGCAATTTCAAATCTCTCTTATATGTCCATGTGTCCCCAGTGGGAAGTTTCCTTTTATACTTTATTATGTGATCTTCAAAAAAACAGCATGGTTTTCTTATTTCCACAAAAATAATGACATTCAAATCATAAAAATAGCTTTCTTGGGATCATGACAAAAACAGAATTCAAAAAATGGTATCCACCCACATCCTCTCTCTGGTTTTCTCTGGCAGGGAGCGCGAGTTTTGCTTGAGGCCACAATTTAATTAACTGATCACCTGCAGCTCACAGGGTAGAGGACATGTGCACTAAACATTTAAAGACACTTGAATGACAAACTTCATCTTATGTAAGAGTGTACAATTTTCTCAACTCTACACTTTGATTTCCTTTATTTTAGCACCATTTACAGAGACATCCTTGCTGTCGGACCCTTCTGTTTAATCCTAGCAGGAAGTGAAGAAGCTGTCAGGCTTTCACACTGACAACATCAGTAGAAGTACACGCCAGCAAGACCATTATTTCTGACCATTTCAGCTGTTAGATCACTGTTCCCCATTAAAAAAAGCTGCATGTACTACAATTCAGTAGTCCATTTGATAGCCAAGACAACACATGGATCTGTGATCGAGGAACAAAGGGAAGGCTGGAGAGAGAAGCGTGACTGAAATCTTCTCCCTCCCCAATCCTAACGTGCTAAAATAACCAAACTAAGTTTTCCTTTGACCTCAATCTCTGCATGTAGCAAAGCCGCTGCAGCTCAACAATAGTGTGACAAACGTACACCCAAGGTCAGACAAACCAACACAGCTCAAAAGAGGCATCCAGTAATGGATGCATCGGCCTCGGATCAGCTCAGCGACAGATGGAATGGCTCCCGTTGAGCAGGATATGTATTACCAAATGATATAGAGGTACATTTAGGGCAGCTTGCTGGAGGTGATAAGAACAGGAGCACAGTAAAAGTGTTCATAGCCCAAGTGAAAATTACAGTTAGTGTTGCTGGAAAGAAGAATCTGCTTCAGTAAATGTAACATTTCATTTAAATCCGATACCGTAAAGAGACTATCATACATCCATATTATTATTAGAATAGAATATTTGTTAAAATCAAATTAAATTACTGTACATTCTGCTCTAAGCTTTATTTCAACAACTAATGGTCTTTTAATTAATCTCCAATGTAGTGCCACCTGTTTTATGAGGTGCTACTTTCACTAACGCTTACTAAAACAAAGCAAAAACTATTTAAATTGAAAATACAGGGCCAATGCACCTGATTCTGGGTCACTATAACAGCTGTATGTTGTGTATAATATTTATATTTATAAAGAAAGTGAAGGTATGTAAGTGTGAATGAGCCCACAATCTGTATGCTTTAACATGTCCCACATTTGGTTTAAAAAGGGAGCTATGCGTCACACAAACCTCACAGCTTCAATTTCGACAATTTTCATGCTTTCAAATAAGTTGAAGGATTATTTGCTCCTCCATGAGCTGACTCATTTTTTCAACCCCTTAGGCTCATAAACCTCTTTGAAACCCCTTAGGGTAATGGCAAAAATGCAACGTCACCCAGCCAAAACATAGCTGTTGTTTGTCTCATGCAAAATTTTGACATTTTGCATGTACTGTTTCACCTGACAGGTGAAGGTTTGTCCACATGCAGACCTTCCCCACGTTCACTCATCTGAAACGACGACACAGAGCTCACAAACACCCAAACATATTTCCTAATTTCTCTCAGCGACCTCTCTCTCTCTCTCTGTTGCTTGCTCTTCAGAAGACGCCGATCTTCTGTGCAGCGGCTCATTACGCAGGCTGATGGTTGAGTCCTTGTCAACTCACTGTCCAATTAGCATATCTTAGGCTGGCACAGACTTATCCTAGCGGGAGAGAGAACTGTATATACATACTGATGTCCACATAGTTATGCCCTTGCATGTACATCCCTAATTGTTAAACAGCTCTGACGTATGAGGGGAAAAGCATTGTGTAAATTATCTGATTACAGGGCCAATCCCTAATTCAAGTGTAAGCCACACTGTTGCTTCTTTACATAAATACTAAACGTTATTAATAAATGTATTCTGGAATAAAGTATCACTGGTTACGTTTTGTTATTTTTGGGTTAATTATTGATTTATTGTGTAATTTGCCATTTCATTCATAATTTAGTTTAGTAATTTATTATGGAATAATGAGATGTGTTGCTTTTGGCATTGTATGTGAAGATAAGAGGCTGTGAATGGTGTGGAAAGCTTTTCCCCCTTCATTCTTTAAAGCAAAACATCACTTTGTACAGTGTAAACATCTATCTATCTATCTATCTATCTATCTATCTATCTATACGTATAGCTGTCACCCCCTGAAGTTTTGCCATCATTTCTCAATAAAATGAATGATGAATTAAGTCCATCGAGCAGCACACACAAACACACACACACACAAACACACATACACAGTAAAGACCCTGTCAACCAAGACACACCGCAGCCAATTAGTGAGCTTCTTCTGGAGCAGGACTAAGGCTCCCTGACAACAGAGAACACCTTCATCTCCCTGGACGTCATTGTCATTTTCCCGGCCATCATCATATTTCAATTGCGCTTCATTAATGATACCTGCCAGCCATTTTTCCCACCCTGTTTCAGCTGTTTAGCAAAATCTACACGTCAGTCAGAAGACAAAGTCAGGATGTTTAAAGCAGATTTTGGCCTTGTTGATAAGCGTGTCTTGGAAATGAAAACAGCAGCCCTGAGAAACACAGTGCCCTGTTTTAATAAATGTGTATTGATGGATCATTCATATAACATTATCCAATGGGGATATCATTAATGTAAGCTCCGTAGATGGACTTTAAATGGATTCATCCTTTTATTGATTTTTAAAATAAATATCATTATCCTTTGCAAGCACACAACAGACATTTCAAATACCAACACACACCTGGAACAACACTACCCCGCTTTGCACGCACTATTCTTCCCAACACGTTCACCGTTATCCACTTGTGTGTTGCAGTCTTGAAGCAACCCTCTATTCATTCTTTGCTTATGTAAAATTTCTCCGGTCCCCTTGAGAGTGGCTTATTAATTTTCTGGAGACACACTGTTGTGTATGCCCATGATCCAACTCTCTCCTGTGTATTTGTGCTGCCATGATATCACCTGTCTGGATTGGTCACATGACATGGCATCCACTGAGAGCTCATTAACTCTGTTTTGCAATAACACTGAGATCATCTATAGAACAACGACATACATTCATTTCACACTCCTTACTGTTTGGCATATGGTCTTTTGTAACAGTTTGTTCAGGGCACAAAAACATAACAAAAAACAGGCAGATTACTGACAACTTTCATGGCCATTAACCTAAAGAATTTACCACTGAATAGAAGTAGTACTGATTTCTGAGACTGCGTATGCTGGTGAACAAATCCTGTTTTACGTGCTACACAGGCGACCAGCCTTAGTAGTTCTGTCACTAACCAGCCATTGCATGACTTCCTGATGGAGATGAGATTTGTGACGCCAAATGAATTTCTCCTTGAGGGACGATAAAGTTGTGAATAGAATTGAAAACCGGAGTAATGGGGTAGAAAAACTGCATTTGTTCTCCGTCTCATTGCTGAAATCACACGGAGAGTGTGTTTTGGTAAGTGAAGAGACGAAATGCTTGTCAAGGGTAAAAGACTTGCGCACGGATGCTTTCCACCAATGACTAGCCATTACTCTCACCTCCGTCAAACAAATACTTCATCCACCCTGACATGTTTCAGCGCTGGTGAGACAGAGTAATCATGAAATGCCACAAACAAATGTGGGGCTGTATTCAAGAGCCATGTCAACCAGTCCCCACTATCACCACCTGCACGTACACACACACAAACAAACTTATCACAGACGGCTGAATGTTTCTGCTGACCCCAGAGAGAGTCTTATCTTATAGCTTTTATGTTTTCTGTGTGAGTTGTGATGATGGAACAGAGCTGCAAGTTTCCTGGACGTTGTCCCTTTTCCAGCCTTCATTGTAAAGGTCTTTTAGTGGAGTAGAGCAGTTTCACTGATGCAATAAAGATGTTCGTTCAGTAACTGGCATATGGAGGCCTGCCAAAATCTTTTCTTTTCTTGGATTTGTAGAGCTGACTAAAAGAGGGCACACTTGGCCTGGATAGGTGGCACAAGCACCGGGTCTATTGGTGGGAAATGTAAATATGTTAATTGTACTGTAATGTAGAATAACTCAGATAAAGACATTTTAAAACAAGGTTAAGAGTCTACAGATAACTGAAATTTTGACCTGATGATGGCACTACACAAAATGTCAGGGGATCACCAAAGTCATCAGGATACATCATGTGGGGACCATGAATATCTTTTTCATGGCAATCCATCCAATAGCTGTTGAGATATTACAGTCCGGACTGAAGTGGTGGGCCGACTAACTGACATTGCCATCTTTAGAGCCATGCAAGAGTGGCTAAAAAGAAAGACATATTAACACACAGGGCTATGAAAGCTAAGCTAAGCTAATCACATGCTTTCTTTTGCCACACAATGTATAACATAGTGATATAATTGCCCTGGACTGATAATAAAGCTTCAGAAAGATTTTACATGACAGAGATACAATGTTGCTGTTTGAATTAGCATCCATATGGTTTTATCCCACCAAATAAAGCAAAGCCAAGTAAAACTCTTCTTATTATATACATATTTTTTAAAGAGCTCAAAAATATTTTGGCACCCATCCAGCCCAAATGAATTCATCCAACCCTGTATGCATACACTCAAAGAGTTGAAAATACGTTTGAGGTCTTGTCAAGCGCTTGAAGCAAGGTGCATATAATATTCTGCACATTTATTGGCGGCTAACTGTACACTTCAAAGTGGACGGTGCCCACTCTTTCTCAAAGTTCTGATCAGGCAGTTTGTCTCCTGCTTTGTCAGCCATCTTGTCATTCAGCCCTACCCTCCTAATGACTCCTGTCAGTCAGGGATGTAACTGTCAAACCGAGTCAATGGCTGCACCCCCTCCTTTCATGATTGGATAATGAGCTGTGTACATCAACACATTTAGCCATTTTCAGCACAAATGTCAGTAGAATAAAAAGCTCAGAAAACATGTTTTTTGTCATGCTATGTGCAGGAATGTCTGGAGAGTCCGTATAGCTTCAGCTGACAAAGACAACAGCGAAATCCCATTGAGGAGGATAAGAATGAATTTGCTTTTGAAGTAGAGAGGAGGGTTGACCGGAGGACAGTGAGGCAACAGCACTCTTTTGCATAAGGGAGGAGAGGGAGGGGGGTTGAAGAGGAAGGTGAAGATGTCTTCAGATGTGGCAGTTGTGATGAAAAGAGAAGCGAATGACTGAAGACAAGAGGTGGAGAAGGGAGGAAGAGATGAGAGGTAGTGGAGGAGTGTGCATTATTCATCCCTGCTGACACATCAAAATCTCTGATTCATCTGGAGAAGGGCATCAGTCAAGTCACAATCTATCTCTTAGCCTTCACTCATATGCACACACAGAAACACAGACACATGGGGAACACGCACACACTCATAATTGCAAATTACCTCCTGGGTGAAAAAAGGATCATTTTAGGTCTGGCTCACTATAGAGACCCTCAACAACAGACTGAGAGGGGTCCTGGCACAAGACGGCTATAGCAGAGTTTCTATCACGTGTAGTATTTTATTTCAACATAAATATAAATGACCTGTCTACATAGTTTACCTACAGCTAAAGAGGACGTCAAACCAGTCAGAATAAGGCTAAAAGGTAGGCAGACTTATACCCCTAACATGGCTGCTAGGTCTGGAGGATAATGCAGAGTTATGTTTCTTAAATAATGTATATTTCTTCTTATTTTTAGTAAGTATTCCACTATCTTGGAATGAAACAACTATGTTATGTTGTTGTTGTGGCACTGAATCATTGTTTACGGCTTATCAGCAACATTGCATCCAGATGATATGATCATATGGCGTAATAGTTTTACAAATGTATGTTGCCTACGTAATATGTTTCAAACTAATTGTGATTCAGTGGTAAGAAAATTGTCAATTGTTACACAATTACGTGCAAAGGTTTACATTTAACATTCATTATTTGTTGTGGGTAGTTTTGAGTTTGTACAATTGGGTTTGACAATTAATTGTGGCATAACATGAATTCCACACAGTGGAATGCAGCTATTGTGCTATATGTTGTTAATTGATTGTATAATATCAGTCATAGTGATGAGGGCTGGCCAAAATGTTTGAAACCAAAATCACAATATTATAAGAGTATTTTTTTCAAAATCAATATACATTATTATATAGCTAATGTATGCAAGTTCACACATTTAATAATCAGAGTGCAAGGAACTGTGCTCAGACAAACCTCTTTACACGTGTAAAACAAGAACTTAACTTCCTCCTTTTTTACATTTACACATACATTTTGCTCTGAATTATTCAATTGGCATCTAGAATTTTGTAAAACAGTATGATCATATATCACAATATGATTCCAACGAAAGTCCATAAATAAAAATGCAGATTTATTGCCCAACTAGAGATAATGTATCTCAAGATACTCCCTGGTTAGACAACGGTTAAATAGATTTTTAAAGCTTATGTCATGTTATTGTACATCCTGGATCCCTCGTCTGTTGCATATGAGAAAGAGTATTCTTCTAAATATTGTTATAAAAATGTGTCAAAATTTCATATCGTCCTGCCCTGATGGGTTCCTTCTGCATGCTGTATGCATTGTTTTCAGCAGCCCCTGAATAAACAACAAGAGAAGCGCAGTAGACAAAAGCTCACTGTGTGGAAGGCTTTGAAAAGGTCAATTAATATCAATGCCTAGACAACAACAAAGTTTTTGTCTGCTTGTAATACAGGTGGCTTCGCTCCCAGCATCAAAGTAGCATGCCTTGATGTTCTCCCACCTTCCAGCTGACTGGTGCAGCAAAGCTAACGCAGAGTGTGCACAGAGATTCAGACAAAATTCATGGATGAGCATAACATGTAACACAAGGGAGGAAAGCAGAGAACAGAGCAGTTAGGGAAATGCTGCTGCGAGAATTTGGGAATAAGACTTCAATGAGGCCTTTGACGTGAAACCAAAGCTGCTCCACTGGGAGCACACGTCATCCGGCATATTCAAGTCTGGATGAATCTTAGAGTGGTATCTGCTTGGAAGGAACAGGAAACCATTGAGGCCTATAGTTGAACCCTGTGAAATGCTATTTAAGGGAGTATGTGCCATCACTGATTTCATACACTACATCTTAGTGCCTAGATGAATACTTGTGGGGCCGAGCATCTCTTGCCTTACAGAGGAGCATATTTTATCTGAGACAGATAGAGGAAATTTGACAGTTAAATTATTCTGCTTCCACATAATGACTTTTCCCTGTCAAAAGAAAGCAAATATCTAGATCCCTGGTCCTTTCATGAAAGTGTGTGGTTTATGTACTTCTGTTAGGCAGGGAGTAGAGCTGGAATTTTAGAAGCCAGGGGGAGAAAAAAAATCTGGGGGTCTACTAAAGAGAGGAATCCATGTGTAAAAATGACTGATTAAAATAATTAGGGATGTGGAAATGGTCTGGAACAATAACCAGCAAACGCACGGTGCCCCAGGGAAAATTTCCCATCTGTGTGTGAGGAGGAAGACCTCCCTCAGATTCACCACGACAGTGCAATTTTCCAGTTTACAGAGGGCAGACCAAACCTAAACTGGCATTTGAAGTGTACATGATTAAATCCCAAACAAGCAATAGCCCTCGGAAAATGTGTCAGGATGAATCGATGTATCATTAAATTACACTATGCCTCCACACGTGAGTGGCTGCGTTAACAGCAAATGCTACTGCGTATAATTATAGACATATGAGATGTCTATGGACTACAAAACAGTGCCTATATGTGCAGATGGGCTTGTTTTAAGTAATGCTTGAGAGTAGCAGATGCAGCAGCCACTCTATTGTCTAGAAAACAGTCTTGTTAAATAAGTCCATCCACCTTGCAACCTGGTGCCTTCCATACTAAAAAAAAACGCTCTAATATTATTATAATGGGCCATTATAATATGCCTGAGATACCCCTCTCAAAAGTGTTGAGTATTACATTATCATAATGGGATTTTTACTTTGCCGTGGCATCATTAAATTATCAACAATAGGCTAGTAACAGAGCTTCCTCTCACTCCTTGACAAATGTATAGGATGCAGGTGCTGTATTTATTTTGTCATGAGGGTTTGCATTTTGTTCTAGAAATGTTATTATCTATACATTTTCATTTTCTGAGACTTAAAAAAATCTGGTTTAACGCGAGAGTCATTATACCTGGAGAAATGGCCATCAGAAAAAGCCACTTTACATGAGAGTGGATGAAGAACAAAGCCTTTGCCAGTCCCTAATGCTGCCCAGCCAACAACGAGGAGGGGGGTGAAGGGGGACGCGCACTCGCAGCGTTGTTGCCAACCAGCCTGGTCTGCTCAACCCCGCGGTCTGATTTTCACCCAAACGTTTGAAACAGGTCTCAAGTGATGCTGAGATGACAGAGAAAAAAAGGAGACTCCCGGCCCCTGAGATAGGCTAAACGATGAAATTTCAACCCTGCAAGGAGTGAAATGTCATTAGTTTCCCCCCCAAAAAAAGGGCTATTCGAGAAGTGAAAATAACCTGTCTGGGTGGGGTGCACGGATGCAAACAGGGACTGTATAAAGATATAGGATGCTGGTTACCTTGGTAGGAAGTGCGCCGTCTTCTTGACTGTCTGGTAGATTCATGTGGGTGGATTTGCAGCTGGAAGCTTCCTCGGAAACAGCGCGGATGAATGTAATCCACTGGCAGCAGAGCTCCACTCAGAGAAACGTCTGCCTTTGTGGAGGATGCATGCACACATCGCCGGCGTTTCCCCCAACCGTCCTCGCTGTCGACCGACCTCTTGGGAGCGCAGCGGGTCACGGCTGCTCCTCAGCCCTTTTGTCGGGAGAGCATGGCTGGTCGGGCGGCCTCAGATACTGCTGGTTGATGTCATTGATACTCCCTGCCTTCTTCCTTAATGCCCTCCTCCTTCCCTCACTCTCCTCTCCTCCCCCTCACCACTCTCTCTCTCTCTCTCTCTCTTTCTCAAACACACACCGGAGCTCTCCCCCTCCCCCCTACACATGACGTGATGCAGGCAAGATCTCCAATAGCAACCGTATCCCCCATCACCCCTATTACCCCCATTACCAGCGCACATCTGCACCCCCGCCCCCTCCTCCAGCTCTGGCCGGATCGCTGACTGGTGCAAAGAGGTGGTTGCTGAGGTAGGTCGGTCTTGTGTATTGGTGACAGATTTTTCCACTGTGCTCCCCAGGGGCTAAAATGAAGATAAGCACCTTGAAACCCTGTAGATTCACATAATACAGTGTCTAATTATAGCTGTTGGCAGGAATACAGAGTCAGCGCACCAGAACAGCTCCTACAGAGCAGGACTCCCTCACTAAATTATAGCTGGACACTAAAATATTGTAGGGAAAACACAACTCGCTGTGGGGCATTGTGGGAATATATTAATAACACCATGGGAGGGCAATAATACAGTAATACAGGATAAGGTAACTAGACCTTTGTAGTTCTTGTTGAGGAGATGCTATGATTTAATAACCTTTCTGTTATTTGTTGTGTGGGAGACCTACACTCCACTCTACACGCCAGTTTATTAGGTTCACTTGTGAAACTGACACAGTTTAATACAACAGGCCTGCAATAAATCCAACCTCAAAGGTTACAATGTTCACATTTTCTTTAATTGAACACATTTAGAAAGGTGTGCATTTCATTTTATTGTCATTTTTGGGGTGAATTTTGTGGAGCTGTTGAACTGTATTGCATCATGCTGAGAGATGTTTCTAATATTTTGTCCTCCCCATTTATATCAATGAGGATATAGACTCATTGATATAATCAATCATTCATATCAGTGAGGCAAACTGAATAGATGGCTCTTTTGTCACATGTGGGCAAAATCCTTAATAAACGCTGCTACCATGAAAGCATCACATGGAACCCATGAACCCTCCAACCAACGACAACTGGATTGCAATTGTGTATTAAATTAATTGTAGTGTCTGACCTTTAGCTTACAATATGATAAATATGTAAAATTCTGGGGGAAGTGGGCCTTACAGATGTAACCCATCACACACTGTATGCCACTGAAAGATCCTGCTCAGGTACAATGTCTTGTCCGTGTAAACCCAGTGATAAAAAAAAAATATCAGTGAAAATGAAATTGAAAAAACTAAATCTGTTAAAATGAATGTTTTTTTTTTTAATCCCCAGGCCTTTAATTCTAAAAGATGCAACATCGGCATACACAGGCCTTTGTGTTTTTAAGACTTGGTCTTATTTAGGTCACGCAACATTACAAAAACCGCCACAAGGGCCAATTCTGAGGTGTTGGAGTGCAGTGTTGGAGGTTGGCATGACGCTTCAGGACCGTGAGAAGGAGGGCTTTATTCTAACATCTTTGCTGACCCCCGTGCAGAAGTCTGCAGACAGTCTCAGTGTCAGCAGCTCTGCCTGCCTGTATATATGTTCATCCAGATATTACAAATGAATATTCAGCCCTGCCTAATAGCTTAGTAAAAAGTCATTCTCAACAACTCACTCTCTTTTCTTGCTCTCTGACACAAAGGCTGCTTGACAGACTGTGAGAAAGAGACAGGGAAATTTACCAACTGCCACCACTTCCGATGGTAATTGGAAACTACAGTTTTCCTGTCCATAACGTGGTTTTAAAAGGAACAAAGGCCACAGCTCTGATTGATTTTCTTTGTTGCTAGTGACATCTAGTGGGAAGTTACTATTATGTGACGTTGCATGTTCAAGAGATTGGAAGCGGTAACACAAAAGGTTATTGAATCCAGGATCAGGTGTGTCAGTATTTCTCTGGTACGTCTCTTTTGATGGCAGAAAGAACAGCTCCCAAAAAGGATTTTAACTTCATGACAAAAATAAGCATTGAAATTACCATTAAAAAAAAATGTATAAGTGAAGGGTCCACCTCTTTGTCTGTATGCAGAACAGATCTTTTCTCTTTGTTAGCCCCAACATCAACTATTGTAGCTGCGGTTTCAAATGTAAATATTTTAATTTGTGTCTAAACCTAATGATTACCACAATCACCCGGCACCCTTTACAGAAAGGTCAAAGGTCAGGTCAGCTAGAAGAGAGCTAGCAGCGGATGCATGTTGTCACAGGGACCCTTCTTTGCCAGCTGGTGTTTCTCTGCTGACTATACAACAACCGTCACATTTACAGTATTAATAGCAGATCATTGTTATTTGAGGTTAAGCTAACTTTCCAGCAATGTTCATCTTTAAAATAAATGAGCTCATATAGCTTCTGTATCCAGTCAGAATAATGCAGTCTCTGTTGCCTGTGTACTGTCTGTGCCAGTCACCCTGTGACCAGCCTGACTGTATAGCATTACACTATTCCCATTTTCAGAGTTGAAGCTAGGGCCAAAGATCCCTAAAATTAGCAGGGTAAGTGCCCTGTCTCTACCACTGCCCCACAGCAGTGACGTTAATTGCACTCTATTTATACTTTAAAAGTGCAGGACTCAGAAAGATCAAGTTTCTGTTATTTCAATGTCCTCGGGTTTATGTGAAGAGAGCAGCGGAACGCCCATGTTTGGTCTAAAGAGCTGAATTAAGTGGGCACTGATTATTTTTTTATACATTATGCTAATGTAACACTTTGTATGCATTCCAATAATACGTGTACTCCACTTTCTAAATAAGGCAATTTTATGGACCTGGCTGTCCTGATGGGGTGGTAGGGTTTTTTATGTCCTGCAATTGAAACCATCTAAATATGTATAATGATGCTCTTAATGGAAACCCTGCAATTGTAAGCTACAGCACTCAAGCTAAAAAAAACTAGTGACACATCAGTGCGCAGAAAGCGAGATTAATTTTCAATTTTCGGATACTTAACGCTTCGTTTCCAAATCAGAAACCACACAACACAACAAAACCGAGATCGCCCACACAGAGATTATGTTGCGACACTGAATTTTATTCAAGTATCTCCAACACACTTTTGTTCTTGAGTTATCATCAGTAAAACGAGTCAGTTGAGAAAGAGAAAGGCAGCGACAGTTCATAGCCTGAATGTAAGTTGTCTATTTAGGATTTAGAGCCTCTCGGTGTGCATTCAACTTACTTGGTGGCGCTTAGCACAAAACAGACAAATAAAACATTCATGATGACACAAGATGAACAAAAGAGAGACTATTTAAAATAAGACTAAGATGCAGGAATGGCCGAAGAGCCAACCTGTTCCATTTCTTTGAACTACATCCGAGGTTAAAAGGAAAATTCACTGCAAAACAGAATTGACACATGATCTCACAGTGGACAGTTAACATGTGACTTTAAGGACTTCAGCTCTGTTGTGATCATCACAAAACGTCCTAGTTCTGATGCTGCTTCTCTGAAAGTGAATTGAGTATCTTTGTTGATGTTATCCAGAAGAAGAGGGATGTAGGCACAATTAAGGCTCTAGTTTGAAATTGTTCATTCAGACGTAAGCATACATTTTAAGAAAACATTCTTAGTTTTTATTCAGAAGATGCCAATTCCTTGTCAGTGAAGCAGCCCCAGGTCTGAGTCAATAACCTGTTAAGCATGTAAAAATGGAAGAATAATCCCATGTAAGATCTGTTTACGAGTGAATGTTTGCCTGAAAGAGGTTGCCTCTGATTGGAATATCAACTGCATAGGTTATAAACGTCTGTGCGGAGACTGGGGAGTGTAAGCCAAACAACAGTACCAGCTCTTTTTTACTTAGTCAAAAGGATACCACTCAATCTCATACACGTCTTTCGAAATGATGGCTCTGCAGGCTTTCAAATCATGTCTGAAATATCAAACATCTTCCGGAGGTGGAAGCTTCGCCTGTGTCTCATCTCCAGGTTATCACTTCTGCTTATAATTACAAAGATAAGTTAGTTGCTTTTCATTTTCCCGCCAGTTTGCAATCTGTAACAGAACATGGCTCCATGACTGACATTTGGCACAGTAAATTCAACACCTTCCCGTATCAAAGAAACAGAGCAGATAGTGTGTGAACAAGTAGGACCAGGCACAAATTGCTAGCAAGCAATTCTGGGTGGTTGAGTTTGTTCAAACACTTCCTTTCTGAGTGAATCTGCAAAGCAACAGGTGAGCTTCCAAATTCACTCTTCATTCTCATGCATGTTATCTGGCTAGTTTGATCAGATGCTTCCTATTAGTTATACTAAAACCCATCTTTCATACAGTCAAGCCACCACCAAACACACACACACAAGCACCATCATCACACAAGCACCATCATCCCACAAGTCTTCTTTTTTGCTGGGACAAAAAGAGGGGAAATGCATTAAAGCCTATATCAAGTTGAAGTCTCACCCAGTTTTAAATAGTGGTAGAAACCAACAATCATTTTGAAAGTCTTCGCGACGTAACGTTAGAAGGGAGGGATAACTGACCAGATCTCAGCCCGAGATGTAAACCCAGAGGCTGGATGTTTATTGCTACGGTTTGGTGTGACACGGGGGGGGGGGGGGGGGGTTGGTAGGGCCGGGAGCGAAGCGGTTAAAAAGGAGACAAAGGTGAGGATAATGGCGCAGACGTTTATGGCAGGTCAAAGTAAGGTGTAGTGGGACAACAGGGAGAGTAGTGCATGGGTGCCTCATCAGGGGACAGTGGTGGGAGTCAGTGCAGCTCAATGAAAGCCTCCATCTCCTCAGAGATGAGTCCCCTGTAGGGCAGTCTGTGCTTTTCAATTGCACGCGCCGCCAGGCACTGAAGGGTGACGTAGTTCAGCGGGTAGAGGGCCGGGTGCCCGCTGCTCTGCTCGTCCAGCAGCTCGTAGGCTGTCTTCCTCTGTGCATTTGTAGCGTCAAAGTGAGCCCCGGCCTTCATGAGCAGTGCCATATTCTCCGGGCAACCGTTGTTAGCAGCAATGTGCAGTGGGGTGTTGTTCTCACAGTCACGCGAATCGACGTCGGCGCCACACTCCAGGAGCAGCGCCGCCACCACCTGGGAGGGGAAGCGGCCGACAGGGTAGCGGCCCACAGACGTGGTTTCCTTGTCTACAGCCATGTGGAGGGGGGTGAAGCCGCTCCGACCTCGCGGGTTCAGCTTCAGCAGGCGGTACACTGTGTGCTTCTTCTGATGCTCCTGCTCTGGGCTGCACTCCAGCTTCTCCAGCAGGAAGATGAGGTGCAAGATGATGGAGAGGGCTTTAGTGAACTGAGGAACTTCTGGAGGGTTGTCCTTTTGCGCCACAGCTCTCTCCACCTCCCTCACACTTTTACCCAGCACAGTCATCAGGTCGTGGAAGGTGATGCGCGTCGACAGGGTGCCTTTGGCCCGGTCCTGAAGAACAAAAGAGAAGAGCTCCGCAAAGGACAGGAAACTGGAGGCTGTCATGGGACTGAGAGGGTCCAGGTTGCTCTGCTGCATGTCTAAAGCATATTTCCACAGGCTGATGCAGCGTTCAAAGTTACCGGAGTCAGCATACACAGCCCCCCTGTAGCGGATGTAATAAGAGGTGTCTGGGTGGGATGGCCCCAGGATGCGCTCTCGAACCAACAAGGCCTGCATCCTCATTTCATCAGGGTCTGTGATCAAAGCTTCCAGTTCCTCTGCGGTGCTCACCTCCTGTGCACAGCTGTAGGCAGGGATAGGGGGTCCAGGCGGAGGCTTGGCCAGGGATCCAGCTTTATCCCCTGGTTGCCTCAGCTCCATGGCTCTTCTCCAATACCTCATCGCCCCCAAGAGATCCCGCTTTTTGTCCACAAAAGTAGCCCCAAGGAGTTCAAGTGCATCAATGCGTTCCTCTCTGGAGGTGCGAGGCTGGTGGGCGAGGTACTCCACGATGTTGGTGTGACCGGTTACACTTGCAGCGAGGAGTGGGGTCATACCATATCCATCTCGCTCCATTCGAGCATTGCACTTTAGCAGCATCTTCATGATGTCCAGACTGCCTGACTCGGCACAGTCGTGGAGGGCGGTGTTTCCTTTCACGCTCTTGCGGTTGACGTCCGCACCACGGTCCAGGAGGAACTTTGCTATCTCCTTGTGGCCCTTGTAACAGGAGATCATGAGGCAGGTGTGGCCGTGGCGGTTGGCTACCTCCATGTCGGCTCTGTGCTCCACCAGGTAGCGGACGATCTCCAGGTGACCGTCAAAGCAGGCAGCTCGGAGCGGCGTTGAGTTAGTTAGCGTTGCGTTGTTCACGGAAGCCCCGTGTTTTAGTAGCGTCTTAACCACAGGGAGGTGACCGGCTGCCGACGCCGCCCACAGCGGCGGAGCCCCCTCGATTGTCTCGCCGTCAAAGTTAACCGCCCCCCCGAGTTCCACATTTGCTTTACAATGTTCAAGGAGGTAATCTACAACCTCTAAATGTCCGTACCGAGACGCTATCAACAGAGGGGTGCCTCCCTGTGTTTTCTCCTCGGCTAAAGCCTCCAGCTCCTCAGGAGTTTTGTTGCTCAGCAACTTCTGGATAAGTTTCAGCTTACCATCTCTGGCCGCGTTGAAAACCGCCGTCGTTATATCCATTTTTATAGGCTCTGTGCTACCGCCCTGGACACCAACCCCATAACCACTTGTTTATGGAAAAACTGTCACGTCTAGTTTTAAACAGAAGAGAGCAGGAATCTTAGTTTGGACTGGATTTCCAGCTCACATCTTTCTGCCATTTTGAGGGTGCTGTCAAGATGGCGTTTGTGTTGTTTGACAGGTCTATGTTTACGATTGCAGCGGGGTATTGTGGGTGACGTAGTTTTAATGGAATTCCCAGTGTCAAGAGCAGGGGGATTTATACTTTGTACAGAACTACATTTCCCGTGACACACGTGACTTAAATGGCCTACCAACTGATGGGTTCGTTTGTTATGGTTGTTCAGACCAGCAAGGAGCGCCACTTCAGAAAGACAAAGCGTGACAGTTGATGCCCGGCTGACAAATCAAATACACCCTGAGAAAGAGTACTCAATTTAAGTGGTAAATTAATTCAACATAAAAGCGTGCGTTATAATATGTAACTTAAAGGTTGTAGAGAGGGGAATTCCTATGGATATCTATACAAGTGCTTTATACAATGCTACAAGAATCCTATATAATGATATATAAAATATGTTATAAAAAATATTCTTATTTACTCCATGGAGTTGTGCTATCCCAAATACACCTTTGAAATTTATATTGGTTTTGTTAAATCTCTTGCAAATGATGGTGAACACATTCATTATTCTATTGCCAGACAAACTGGAAAATAGACAGAAACAGTTGCAGACAGAGATGAGGCACTGAAGTCTTCTCCTATGTGAAAAAACAGGTGTTTCTTTCAATGTTGTCCCCCCATGATGACAAAGCCAAAGATTTATATGTATGCTCATTTTACGGCAGACCCATTATTCACAAATTAACTGGTAAGTCAAATTGACTTGACTTACTAAGTCAACTAAATTTTATTTTTTTGGCCCAATATAACAAATCATAGATTTGCCTCAAGGGGCTTTACAGTGTGTACAACATACCACTCCCTCTATCCAGGGTTACAGTCTTGGGTGTAATATTATTTAAGCAAAGGAAAGCTAAAACAAATCAACACAGGTGACAGTAAGAATCTCACAGACACAGAGGCCTCATTGTGAGAAAACATTACCTGCTGCTGCCAACAGCGTCATCTTCTTAATAATAAACAAATAAGACGGTGGCTGAATCATACTCCACCATTCAAACAGTACTGTTCTACTCTATATCTTGTGAGTGTTTTTGAAACTAGCATTAGGGAAGTAATTTCCTTGATGATACTGTTGAATTCCTCTGCTACCAATAGCACCTAGATCATATGTTAAGAACCCTGCTATTAGGATGTATAGATCAAATTAATATCTACACAATAAGTAGCTATGTGGCGTTAAACACATGACTGATCTGAACGTCTTAAAGAGTTTTGAGGGAGATCCTATTACTCTATCTTCCTATGCAGAGCCAGTGGCCAGAATTATTGTCTTGAATGTTGCATAATGCTGCACATGAACACCAGGACCTTCAGTGGAAGGTGGATATTGGCTTTTCCTTCTGTGCCTCCACACAGTTTGAAAAATTGCCTACTTTCATATGCATACATGCAGTGTGGCATGCAGTATATTGCAGCTGTTGATGAGAGTTGAGCAGTGAAGAAGAATATCTTATACATTCATAGAATAAGTTCACTTCTGGGGATTTGAATACTGGTGTAATGACATGACACCTCTTCTTGCAGACAGCATCAAAAAGATCAGGATGGCATTCATTTTCAGTTGAACAAGTAGTGTTCTCTGTATAGAACAACCAGTATTTACTGTTAATACAAATGAAAAGGCGCAACAGTGTTCATGTACAAAGTTAATTGAGGACATATCCAGCTACTGTGTCAGGATTATCAGCTTGCTGGGAGTCAGATGGTGTGATCTTTTCACTGCACACATGTCTTTGTCAAAAAGCCGATGCAGTGCCTGGATGTCATCTTAAGCTCAACTCTGACAAAAGCTCTCCATCACCTCTATCAGTATCACAAAGAGAGCTGCCCTGCCTGCTAAAATTCTGAAAACTGAAAACGTTGTATTTAAATATCACAGTAACAATCTCTCAGGCTACCGAAACAGAAGTACTTTGTCACGAGATACACAAACTCGGTATTTAAAGCCCCTGAAATGTTGGTTTCAAATCTATAATCCACCAACTGTCATCAGATTTTGATCATAAAATGTGTTAAATTCTAATTGGTGCATGGAAATACGTGACATCAAGCTTTTCCAAAGGAAATGGCACCCCATTCCTAGATCTAATAGTGAGACACTGATTGAAAAAAATAAGTTTTCGGGGACTTCAAATTCTGGGAACAACTACTTAAAAAAAGTGTGTTCATTATGACTATAGGCTGATGTTTTGCTTAATGGTTTGCTTAATTCAGAGATTATTAGACAATCACTTTGCAATAATTTGCCTTTCCAAGTCTACAGAGGCAGAAATAATGACTTAATCTTTCTTCACCAGTTTTATCTCTTTGCTTTCAAATCTGTGGGAAATTAATGTTCTTTATAAGCTCACAGATGAATGTGTCCCACATGGGTGCTTGTTGTGACTTATTTCAGTTCTTTATAAGCAAATGGAGCTGGATGCAGATCACCCTAGGGCTTAAGCCTAAGAGTGTTCTCAGATTTTTTAATGAAATGTGTTTTTCTTTCCTCGCCAGGGTCATAGGAGTGCCTGTCCCGCTGTGCATGGGCAGAAGGCAGGAGACACCCAGAGTAGGTCACCAGTCAATTAAAAGTTGCCAGTTTTTAATACTTTAAATTTAATGATATTTCTAGGGCATTGTGAAGTGTCATTCACATATTTCACCAGTAGAGGAGGCATAAGATCACCACTTGGATAATGCTCTTAATTACTCAGTGGGACCATCCCTGCATGCCTGATAAATACATCAGTGTGCTATAGGGGTATGTTTTGAACACATACACAAAGATATAACCTCAATGTACCGATCTAATGCAGAAGAGTGTGTGCCAGCATTTGTCTCAGGAGAGAAATTGAGTCATGATTAAACCTCCTGCCATCCTTAACAACTATTCAAAACTCACTGGAGGACAGCCTGAGAGGGAAACACGTTTTTAAAATTAAACAGGGAGTTTGAATGCACTCAGAGACAATATTGCGTGCAGAGCCTCACAAATGACACCCAGTGTGTGTCTGCCTCAGAGGACCCAGCCTCTGACTTGTTTGCAGAAATGGAAAGCTTGTGTGTGTGTGTGTGTGTGTATGTGGTTGGGTGGGTTATAATAATTTCCTATAGGGCACGCTCTTGATCCTGAGCAATTATTGAAAGATGAAATCACTGAGACAAAGCAGCAGGGTAAATAAAGCATCACTTTCAGTTTACTGTTTTTATTTACAAGTTCAAAAGCATGTCACGACATGTAACAACAGTCATATTAGCATCACATTTAAACTCGAATTACCAAATATAAATTATTTCAAGTACGCTGAGGCAATTTTCCACAGGAACATGCAAAAATTCACATGTAATATCACCACATTATTACAAAATACATCTCCATCTAAACAAGGTAATCATTGCATCACAGCCTATATATTGATCCACATCACAACGCTCATCAGATAAGGCAACACCTTTTGTAACTTAATACTTAAAAGAGAAATACACAAACAAGGACAACAGCTCCACTGTTCACATTGCTAATACTCTGGTAAGCATGTACTTAATGGTGGTTTCAATTTGTTTAACCTGGACTGGCTTCTGAAAAAAGCTAGTGATGGCTGCTTGATAAAGTGGTACTTTTAATTCTACAGATGCATTTTTTTTTTTTTTTGTCCAGCGATGTAGGTAACACAGTGTGCAAGATACAGCTCCTTTTTTTATCCGAATGATCAGCATGCTTTCACCTGCTCGACATTTATCAGATCTGTGGAGTGCGATAAAAAGGCACACAGGGAAAAGAGGGCCCTCAAGATGTGGAGCTGCTTGTTTTCACCAAAGTCTTGACAGGGGCTCCCTAGAGGCCTGCAAGCAGCTCACTGAGCAGCACCTCCCTTTCACCTAGAAGCACGTCCCTCCTAAGACTGGTTCCTTTGTTTACGACCTTTATCTTCATGGCCAGACTCTTTATCTTTGCCTGGGGCAGTGCGTCAAAGAAAAAGTCTTCGTTGAATACTGGATTTCTGCTGTTCTTGATGATGGTGCTCCTCTGTTTCTGCTGCTTCCCGGGGTTCAGGTAGAGTGCCACACAGCAGTTGATGCTTTTCACGTCCGTCTGCCTGTCATAGAGGGCCTCAGCCGTGAGCACGTGCACCCTCAGCCGAGCTGCCTCTGAGTCGTAGTGAGTGCTCAGCCTCAGTGTCCCCCCCTTGTGGAGGTTGACAGTGTGCTGGCGCTGCAGGAGGTCTGACGCTGGGCCCCGAGAGCCGCTGCTTTTACACCCCCGGAAGGCGGGAGAGGGGGGGCAACGCATGCGGCGGCGCTGCATGTTGGGGCTGTTGTCTGCTGAGCTGCAATCATCAGTGGAAAGAGAGCTGTGGCGTGCCAGGGAGCGCTTGGCACGAGACACCTTGAGGGAGAGAGAAAGAGAAAAGGCCACCGGTAAACGTACAGAAAGGAGCCTCGTGGTGAATCAAACAAGGAAAGCACTTCATTAATAGCTTTATAACAGGCAGTCCATGTACGCAGACACATGCAGAAACAGTCCTCACCTTGGCTTGTGTCTCCTGGGTAATGGAGCGAAGGAGAGAAGCAGACCGGGACAGGAGAGGGGAGTTAAAGGGGGACGACTCTGCTGAAGAGCAGGTGTCGCTCTCTCCACCACTGAAATAGCGGTAGGGGTTGGGGTCCGCTGGGGCCAGCAGAGTTCCCCCTTGGGAGCGCCTCTGGGAGTTCGGGGAGGTGAGAGGGCTGCTGGGGTCGCTGTGGAACAGGCTCTCCTTGCGCCGGGTATGAGGAGACTCCACCAGTGTGGAAAAGCCATAGGAGGTCTGAGCCTTGGGGACATATGGCAGAGACATCGCAGTCTGTGACTGGGGGTCTGCATTGGTGTTGACTTCAACACTGACTCTGTCCACAGATCCAGCACCCGGCTCGTCAGCACTCTCTATTTGGATGATGTGACGGTTGGCTGACTTCTGGAGATTGCGGGTGTCTCCTCCCAGGCGGGAAAAGAGGCGAGGGCTGCAGGGGTTCTTGCTGCTCCGAGCTCTGGGGCTCTGGCTGCAGATGGCATGGTCAGAGGAGGAGGGTCGTAGTGTTGAGCAGTGCTGAGGTTCTGGGGTAAGAGACTCCTCTGGTGGGCAACAGATGAGTTTGGGAGGGATGAAGAAATCCGGTATCTTGTCTGGAGTGAGGACATTGGCATAAACAGAGACAGGAATGGCCTCAGTGGTCTGCGGGGACTGGGAATGTGTCCCACTGCTCTCCACGGAGCTCCGGAGCTTCTCTAGTAGCCACATGCCCACTCGGATGCCTCCGCTCACAGTTTCTCTTCAACAGAAAAGTGATGCGGGAAGACGCGACAGCTCATTCAATAACAAACAGACAAAATCAACAGAATAACCTCTTTTTGTTGAGGTTTTCTAAATATTATTTTCCAAGAGAACATAAAGCTTAGACTAAACCTATGGCGCCTTTTATACCTCAGTAGAAAAGAAAGCTCTTGAATCTTGTACCTCATCAATTAGTGAAGCAGAGGAATGAAGAATAAACATTTAAGTTGCAGGGAAGAGTTATGCATTTCTTTTATAATTCAGAATCTTTAGTGTGTAAAGAGCACTTTATTTAGGCTAAAAGTGAAATCGCTGCGCAAACATTGTGATAAAAATAACCCTATTATTTTCCTTTAAACGTTTTCCTCGAGTGCTGTTGAGATTTGTAACAACTCAAACACATTCAGCATTTTTAACAAATCAAACTACTGCTATTTTTTTCTTATAAAAATCACTTTAAGTCATTTTAATTTAAATTTCTCAACGGAATACTTCAAATAGGCGAACAAAGGCGAGTCTAAACAACTTTTCCCCCTCAAACAAAGCAACATTGACTGCTGTCGCATTCCACATGCAGCATCAAATATCAACAAACCTGTTGGCTCTAGAACTCTTTTCCTTCGAAAAGATGGATCGCCGGCGTGCGCTCGTCTGCAACCTCTCCAAACACTCCGTGCGTAAAAGGTATTTTCCCGTTAGTTAAAGTGTGATCCAAAACGCTTGCCAGCGGCTCAAGGCTGCTGGATCAGGCACTCCCGCTTTATATGATTGGGTCTCTGACTTCTGAGCCAATGAGAAGGTTGTGAAACCTTTCCATGATATTTAGCATAAACCTATTCCCTGCGCAGGCACGGGTTGTGGGGGCAAATCTAATTTAAAGGCTGGTGTTTCATCACCCACAAAGTGTTACAAATTATGTGTGTTTCATATCTCACGCTTCATTGGTTTTTAAAGAGAACGTCGAGATTTAATTTGGCGCTCACTATACCTGTTCTCTGATGCATTGTTGTCAGATAGTGCCTCTGTCCCTATAACAGCCTACATGGTGCAAATCCACAGCTGCCTTAATTGGACTTCCTGGTGGCAAACTGATGACGATGTGGAGTTACAATATGCTGTGCTCACATCCACCCTCTGAACTCATTAACCAGTTATAATGCATGTGTAAGCTTTTTACTTATAGGAACAGGGATGTATCCAGGGAGTGGCCTGGGGTGCCACTGGCCACCCCAGAAATCTGATTGGCCACTACAGCTGCCTTCCCATTATGCTAAACTATGATTGGCTATCTGTCTGGTCTGCGGCTAGACCTTAGTTGTTGCTATTGTTGTGTTGTAGATTAGAATTTTTACACAATTTTGTCAATACAATATTTTATCCACAGTTTTTTTTTTTTACTTTTATACTATCACTGTATTTTTGAATGTGCATTGTTATATATTGAATATATATTAATAATATTGAATAATAACTGTTGGAGGTACAATTCCTTTTGGAGGACTTGCTTTATATTACTTCTGTATGGTGCCACTTTTGTGTGTTGTGTTTCAATGTTCTATTTACCTTTTGAATTTACATTTAAAACACTGTAATGTAAGAACTGTAAGAAACTGTAACACACTGTAACATTAGTTTAAAAGTAGATATGAATAATGTTAATAGAAATGGTAAATTTATGCTATTTAGTGTGTGTATGTATGTGCACATTCACTACACTGGGACAAATAAACTGCAGAAGTTTAATCCCAATCACAAAGAAATGGGTGGTGAGGTGTATATAGTTGAATAACCATCATGCCTCTTTTTAAAGTGTTTCTATACTGCAGTGCACTGCTCTCAGCTCTCCCAAATAAGCCTAAATGATTACAGCATGTAGTGGCTGGAACAAATAAAAGAGCTCATGTCATGCCTGTTTTGAAGTCCCTACACTTGTGTCCAGTAAGTTTTTGGACAGTCTTAAACCCCAGTGTTTGTCCATAAGTCTTCTCATGCACATGCCACTGACGTAGATATATTGCTCAGATATGTCCCTCGTACAGCCCTCGGATCCACAGACATTCTGCTGCTTGCTGTTCTCAAAACTCTGACAAAGACCTGCTGCGAAGCTGCCTTCTGTAGTTTTGGACCCAGTTTCTGGAACAGAGGGAAACAACATTAACCCCCCACTGAAAACTCACTTTGTAAGATGTGCTTTTATCTACAATGTGCAATTCAGAGCTATAGGAAGTTATTCGATTAGTTGATCAACAGAAAATAAGTCAACTAGTTTGATAATGGATTAACCGTTGAAGTAATTTTTCAAAGAAAAACTACAGAATTTCTTCACTTTCAGCTTGTTAAACTTGAATATCTTTTCGCTTTTCTTATTCTTTTGTGATACTAAGCTGAATATTTGGGTCTTGGACTGTTAGTCAGACAAAATCAGCTGCTGAATATGTTTTAATATTTTGGGATTTTTTCAAATGATTTATTGATTTATCAAGAAACCAATCAGCAGATAAATTGTAAATGACATTGAACACACTGTAATGTAGTTGTAAGCAGATTTGTGTGTTATTTGTCAACAAATATAATTGCTTAAGTGGAGGCTGATGTATGAACAAATAATGTATGTCCTTGTAGCTGTGTACAACTACATTGTAGTGTTGTATAAACCATTTGTTAAATGCTTGTATAGTGCTACTGTAGTAGCTCAGTCCGTACGGACTTGGCTTGAGGACCAGAGGGTGAGTCCAGCATGTCAGCAGTTGGGGCACCTCCACCCTTGAGCAAGGCCCTTAACATAGCTAACATACGGTAGCTTTGCTATGCAGCAACCCACCGCTCTGACATATCTCCTCATTTATGTATAGGTTTCTGTGTGCTCAGACCTGTGTGCGTGAAAAAACTAAAAACTAATAGAGTGAGAAGATGAACCTCTCCAAGGGAACAAATAAAGCAATTATTATTAATAATCAATGGTAAATAGGGGGATTAAAATGTTATTTTGAAGTTGTTTTTCTTGATATTCAACACTTTGAGCAGCAGCTTTTATGTAAAATAAGACCTGAAAGTCACAATTTTTTTAGATTTCAATCCAACATTAGGCAGCCCAAATCTGCTGTACTTGGATGGAAGATTTGCTCACAAAAAAGGCAAAATTACATAATGTGGTAATGGGGGAAGCCTAAAAAAATCACGATAACACACTGAAAAACTGGACACATTTGTGACACTCTACTAAAAACATTATTTCCATGAATTCATGATGCAGTGCCAGCTCAGAAAGATGCACAGTGCTGTAGAAGGACATACAACCTCAGCAAAGTAAAAGTGGTATGGATTGATGAAGTGTCTTTGTTTTGTAATTGGACCAGTTTCTGTTTGGAGAAAGCCAAAGAATGCATTCAACCCACAGTGTCTTTTGCCAGGTGTTAAACATGGAGGTGGATCTGTCATGGTATGAGCAGCCATCTCGTAGGAGTCATTTGGACCAGTCAATGTTCTGCAGGGTTTTAAAAACGGCCAACAAATGTGAATCCATTTTACACGACCAGCTGCGCCGTGGTGGGAATACTCTTCCTTCATGATATATTTCATGTTGACAATCCCTCACTGCTTGCTGCATTACTAATATTTGTATTATTTGTTGTTTTCAAAATGTATTGCAACATCTATATTCACTAAACTTGTGAATAAAGGTCTGGTAAGAAATAGCAGAAATATGGTATTTGTGTGTCCGCACATTACAATATATGACAGGATCAGTAAAATTCTGTTGTTTATTTTCACACACAGTTAAAGACACATGGTTTAGCTACTTTTTGTTTGGCTCTAAACTTTGGTCCTTTGGTATTTGCATGCTTATTTCTCCTTGCAGTTAGAGTCTGATCTGCTTGGCTGGATGCAAACAATCTCTCTGTCAATGAATACAATCCTTATTTTTATATCAGCATACTTAGCAGAGATTTCATGCCATGCAGCATCTTGGTCTGGAAAAAAAGGAATCTATGTATTATTAAATTAATGTTCCCTTTTATATATTTCCATTTTCTTACCCTTTCGGATAAAATGTTTTTCTCCCATTTTCAGTACAGTAAACATCTAATCAAATAATATTTCTTTAACCTCATTTAATCAGGCTAGTTTCACTGAGAAGACTGTTCTGTTTATCAGGAACGCCACACTTTAGTTCAACCATTCACATGTGGATCCTGCCCAGTACAACAACAGTCTAATCTGTGGGTCAGAATGCAGGTGTGTGAACCTGGAAGACAAATAGTCAAACAGACTTAGCTGTATTTGGCTCTACAAAGACCTAAATAAATGTTAAAAGTTATGCAAATGAGATCCATTCATGCAGTTTTTCTGAAAATAGATTGTACTTAATTATAGATTAGTAATGAACCATTAGGTTAGCACATCAGGGGCATGATTCATCCACTGGTCTTGCCATCCATTCGTCCAGTCAACAGCTGACTGATTTCACAGAGAAATGCTTTTTTCTTTTCCCCCCCAAACCACCTACGTACATTTACTGAAAGTCCAGGAGCCATGCATGGCTGTAATGCTTATTACAACACCAGAAAAAAGGAAAGATTAATGAAAATGAGACAACTTTGCTATTCTTAGATCCATATCACCAGCTGGGCAGAACTTGAATCCTGGGTGACAACTAATGAAAAGACCATGTTTCTAAATTTAAAGAGTTTATGCTCTGCATGAGGCCTCATCTCAGATTCAGCTTGTTAGACTCTGCGGAGATGAAGCTTTCATCAGTCAAAGATGATCTTTGTTAGCCTCAGCTGTACCCAGGCTCAGTTGCCATTATTATCTTCATTGCAAACCTGCAATATTAGATGTTGGTGGGGGGGGGAAAATCTGTCATTACAGAGAAAAGTGAAAAGGCACAACAATTTTAAATAAAGTAAATTTATTCATACATTGACTGTGTGAATGTAAATAGACTTACATTTCTATATATTTTGTAATCACTAAAAGCATTAACATACCCTTGTCTTAACTTTGAATATTATGTAAAAAAAATCAAAGGAGATTCAACATACCAAACCAGGTGTAGTTAAACTCTGAACTAAATAGTAGATCAAGTCTTATATATCTTTACTCATCCATTTACAGGGAACTATTGTTTGATTACAATTAACATTATACTATACATTTAATCATTACCACTGTTTCTCTTTTTATTGAAATAATGAAAGGTGTGTTGTGCCTCTAGAAGTCTTTACTAATCAGTACATTTACACTGAAAATAAAATGTGCATTACTGACTATACATGTGCATATATACATATATAGTTCAGCTATTTACACAAGAATGGTGTGATGAACTGTCAAATTACTACAGACTACTGCATGAGAAGAAGTAATAAAATCTTACCATTCATGTGTGCATCCAGAAGCTACATAAAACTGACACTGATCCTGGAGTATGTTAATCTTTCTTAAGGTGGGTTCTCATTTAAAAAACAAACAACAACAAAAAGTAAGCCTTTTCCCTATATTTATTTGTTTCTATATCAAATTGTCAGGTATAGGAAGTGCCACACAGTTTTAATCTAATGGTGTATATGTGTAAACTTCATGATTCCAATTTATTAAGCGGATCAAAATAATTATTCATTTCTATATACATATACATGTCTCAATGCAGACACACACATACACACACATGAGCAACGTGTGTGTATGTGTGTCAATGTGATTCTGTCAGTTTTTGTTGGACCCAGGCTTACGTGCTTCTGTTTCTAATGAGGCCTTTTGCACTTATCTGATTCCTCCCACAACCTCTCCATTAGTTGGAATCCAACCAAGCCTACGAGATCAAACACACCATTTTCTTGCAAGTCTTTGCTGTAACCTGTCCGTGGTACTTGCACACACACAGCCATGCATGTCATTTCAGCTGGCCACCAGCTGATCCAATAATCACCAATATTGTTTGACATATTAAAAATGTGGGTTAACTCTGCTGCAATCTCGTCATTCTTCTCTGTGGTTTCTACCAGATGTTCTTGTTGACTGGTTTTAATTCTCAGTTCTAAATGCTGCAATCTGTTACAATCTGACTGGCTTTATGTATGATATGATAGACTTGCTGTGGGATTTGGCACAAACATTCAAAGGATGAATCCTAATGACTTTGGTGATCCCCTGTCTTTACTTCTAATGCCATCAAGAGGCTACCATTTGTGATTTTGAGTAAAATATCAACAACTATTGGATGGATTGCCTGTAAATTTGGCAGAGATATTCATATTCCCCTCATGACAAAGGGCTGTGAAGCCTCACAGAGCAGCTGACATGACTGTAGACCCAAGACTGTAAGGGTCTACAGTCATGTCCTTAATATTGATTTTATGAATATTAAGAACTGATCTGATGTTTGGTCATTAACGACTCTGAAAACAAAATTCAAGAACTCACCATGTGATATCTGAAGTCAAATTGCAATTATTTTCTTGGTTATGTCATGTCACATATTAAAACAAAGTAGTATATAAGGGGGACACAGGGCACAATAAACAGAAATGTCCACCCATGCATTTCGGCAGCATTGCCTCATTAGGGTGAATTCACCACTGTATGTCCTTTCGTTTATGTCATTAATATGGGGTACTGTACAAAAAAGAATCGAGCTTAAATGAGCAGATGAAGTTGCTATTTTCTCTGTGATTTGGGATCACTTTTTGCCTATAAGGCAGTATGATGTAAGTGAAATAACCTATTGATTTAAGAATTCATTACTTGCAAAGCCAATTTGGTGGTTGAATTCTTCCCTGAGAAACAGTACTGAAAACTTAAAGTAAATGTCAAATGAAATGTCACAGGGATGCTGTGCTCCTGTCGGATATTTTAGAACATTTCCATTCCAGAATTTTATGAGCCACATAAATAGACTTTCTGTATTGTGCGTGTCTCTGAACATCTGATACTGACCAAACTAGACTCCAAAAATGTACAGGGTTTCTGATCTAAGATTTTACATGTTCCCCTCCAAGTTCAAATCTGTTTAAAATCAAGTAGCCCATAACATTTAGAATACTTATTATAATTGAATGTAATCCATGTATATAGTGTACACAGTACGCTGCATAAACCCTTATGTCTAATAAGTACATTTCTTGCCTTTCAAGCCTGGTCTTCCAACATCATAGGTTGACTTTAATCTTAAAGGGAGCTGCACCAGTTTTTCACATCAAAAACAACATTTCCACGCAGAACTTTTAGTCCCAGGAACTACTTTCCAGGAACTAAAAGGCTCTTTTAGCTCATTGCTGTCTGTGCTTCCACCGCCGTTTAAAGACCTGCAAAGATGACACAGATTAGTTTGCTGACGTATGAAAAAGCGACGGCTGTTTTTAAACGTCATTTTTGTTGAATATTCTTTTAACTTTAGAGTGCTTTATTTTTTTTTGCTGTATTCTGTCAGTGTCTGTGGTGATTTTTGCATATCTGTGTGTTTTTATCTAACACCATACATGCTGGGTGTGTATTAGCCCTTTTACTAATCTGTTTTTCTTTGTATATCAGTAAATTATTATTCAATGAATTTCAGTAGATTTGTTGTGAATCTGTATTTAGAGGTTTTTACTAACTAAAACCTACCACCTCCTCAATTTGCCTCGATTGGATGGAAACTAGGAATGTTTCATTGCTAGACTACACTACACATTCTATTCTATATAATGTAAAATATATTATATAATTTAAGATAATAGCCCATAATAAAGTCAAAAGCTTTTTTGTGTGAGTCATGGCCTCCACTAAGGCTGAGATGAGAGGATGGTAGCGGAGCTGAGTTGAGTCATGTTGATACAGTAAGATCAGATTGAGTTTGGAAAGAATCCAAGTACTTCCTGTTTCTGCATTACAATATTCAGCATGTTTGTCGAAATGAAGAATATCCTAATGGATTCTACTTTACACTTAAAATATTTAGACTGCACAATAAATTATGAGCTGTTTTATGCAATGTGACTCACACTCTCTAAAATGTTGTTTTACTGCAGTAGTGTTACATTACCACTATAGTGAACTTAGTAGCTACCTGTGACATATATTATATTGGGTTGTATTTTAAAATGAATATGAATACATAATGTGCTTTGTTTTGTTTCTGCTTCAGCTGAGGTGATTTCACTTGTTGCTGCGTGAGAGATCTTGCATGTAAACCTTGAAAGTGTCTCAGTGAGCAGAGACTACACACTGTTTGATAACAGTGTGTCGGGTTGGCACGAGGCTCATTCTGCTGCCGTACTGATATCCTCTTTATGGCTCGGAGACAACCGACCCATCTGGTTGGGGGCCACTGGGAACCAAGGTAAACAAACACGAAGCATGCACAGCTAACGAGAGAGTGGATTCTGTGCTGTTCAGCGTCAGCCTTCAGAGTTACAATGATACACATTTGTTTGAGGATTATTACATATACAGACCAACAGACCAGAAGCCATCAGTGTAGCACAAGTAAACACAGCAAAGAGAGAAAAGGAGACAACAGATGGAGAGGGGGTGAAGGCAGTACAAGATGGAGTATGTACAAAGTGAAGAGTGGACCTGTACCATCTGCAGAACAGTTGGGAGAAATAGCCTACAGGAGAAGGGAACAAGAACAACAACAAATAATTCAAAAAGGAGTAAGTAATTTAATTTTATGTGACAGTCTGAGCACTCTGAGCCCAGTTGACACATAAAGCAGATGTTCTCAGCTCAGTTGAAATCACTAAAACGCTCTGAAGGCACAGTTTCAGCAAAAGGCTTATTCTCCTAATGTTAATGAAATCGCTCAGCGCTCATAAAATGTAAAAAGAACTGGACAAAACCTGCCTGAAGTGCAAATTCTGACCGTATAAGGTTATTTAGGAGTTTGCACAAACTACAATAAAACTTCTACAACATTTGATAAATTTAACATAATGGCGGCAGACATTCAATGAATATGATAAATCCCAAATATAGATGAAATTATGTAAGGGAATAAATGTCAAACCCACATAAGTAGCAGATAAACATCCCTTAAAAGGTTAAAAAAAACATTTTTTTAATGCCTTTATCATCCCACAAGAGTTGCTTAAATCTCTGAATTTATACAATGTCATTCAATTTCTAGATGAGGGGGCTGGCTGCTCAAATTAACTTAATTAATTATCAAAGACCTTAATCATTAATGCTGGAGTTCACTGAGAAACAAAATGCAACATTTACAGTTTATCTTTAGTCTTATGGATCATATTCAGTTTTTTAACCTCTCCAAGTCACTTGGACATTTTACCTCAATCGTTTTATGGTATAAAATTAAGGGGAAACAGTGGTTGTATAAGCCTATGAAAATAAAATAAAGGCCTCTGAGTCTACATTTTCCCTTTCTGCTACACTCACCATAATCCACAGTCCCAACTGTGCACAATAAGCAGTCATAATGACTATGGCTTATGGCGCAATCAAGTAGGCCAATTTTATAACAGCAGTAATTATTAATTTCCCTCCAAAAAGAGATCATTGGATCTACTGACTGGTTTCTAAAAGTTAAACACTCTGTCAGTTTTGGTTTATCAAACAAAGTGCCCCAAAAAGGTTGCAGAGATGGAGTTTTGGTTGTCCATGGTCAGAGCCCTAACCCCTTGGCAACCAGAGTGCATCAGCTTGGGAAATATTCAAAGAAAGTATACTTTCACAGTTAATGGGTGTACTTCACAGGTGAAATTGTAGTTTGGGTACAAGGTTAAGGCTGCGATTTATCAATGCTGGCATTAAATTAAAACTGTAAGCATCAACAAAACAAAATGCATGCATGTAACAAGTTATTACAGTATATATCTAGTTTCTGAAGTCTTGAAGTCATGCCAAGTCACATATTTTGCATGAAAAACTATGTATCTTCTACATTAGTTACTGTGATCTTACATATTTCCCTCCTAAGTCACTCAGTATCTTATAATGTACTTTTTAAATGTCGAAAATTATTTTTATTAAATTTGCGCGGCTTTCCATCAAGAAGCTGTATTTGACAGACAAGATGAAATCTTTTAGTTACTTGTCTACTTTGGATCTCCCCCGCCTGTTTGTGTGTGTGTGTGTGTGTGTGATTGTGTGTGTGTGTGTGTGTGTTCTGCGAGTGTGTTTTCTCCATCCCTTGTAATTGCTTGGCATTTTGACAAGTGTGTGACAGTCAAATCTGTCAACAACGGCAGCATGATGAATCCTTACACAATATGTTGGCAATGAGCAGTGTCTCTCCAACAGACAGAGAGAAAAGAAGGGACGACCAAATGGTACACTGTATATTTTTGACAAGAAGATAAACACAACAGCCAGGGTTCAAATACAAATGAATCGATGAATGAATCATGGCAGACGCTGATTGGCTCAGGGACAAGAGAAGCTTAATTAGTTCCACACTCAACAGATGTCAATACTTCTCAAAACTACGGAACAATGTCCGCTCTCTTCTCTCTTCCTATCATTTCCTGTAAATAAGAAGAAGACAAGGGAAGTTTGACTTTTCTTTCTATTGACTTACATGAACGTAAAAATATGTGTGCCTGCCATCAAACAAGTAGTGGTGGCAGGTAGCCTGTTTTTTAGTTTTTTTGCAGTTGTTTTTCACTAGAAAATATGTTTTTGTGTATATGGCCTATTTTTAATTCTCTCTCTGCGGCAGAAAAAAACATCCTGCTGTCTCTGAATAGGTTTCTCTGTGTCAACACAGAGCCCAGGGGGAGAAGAAGAAAATGGCAGGAGTGAAGTACTCTACTAATAGGAAGAATTAAATCAAACGAGGACCCTTTTTATAGTCTCTCTCTTGACTCAGTACATCCTGAACAATGCTTTCACCGGCCTTTTAAAAAGGCAACACGTGGGTGACTCGTTGCCTTTCTTTATCATGAAAATGTGAATGATTGCTGGTATTTATAACGTAAGCTCTAATCATTAGCATTATTCTTACTACTTAAAGTAGTAACCAAGTGGGCAAGGAGTACATCATTATCTAACTACATTAGTTTGTAAGGTTACAGGTTACTTTAAAAAACTGTTCACTGTGTAGTATTTTCTCACTGTATGGAAGCTTGTCCTGAAATCAGCTTTGTTCTGCTCTTTGTTGGATTTGTGGACGCTTACACTGCAGCAATCCTAGCCAACGTTACCCAAGGTAGCATTATGTTTGCCAAACACATTGGTTAGTCCTCATACTAGCCTTATAAGCCAAATATACTTCAAAAAAATTCTGAATTAGGAGTGGTAACTCTTTCACCATTAACTGCATAACGTGTTTTGTGCAGCGCGACAAGACAAATCTTGAAAGGCAGGTATAGCAACAGTAAATAAGGGGGTTTGAACACCTTTTTAACCTTGATCTCACAATTGGGAGACATTGTATGGAAGGTTACGGTTTTATCTGATGTGAAGAAGACTGCACGTTCAAACCCTTTGAACCATCTCACTTGACATGTCACATCAAAACATAGAATGGCCATTTGTTACAGTGCGTGTGATGTAACTGTGAGAAATGTGACAACCTGCCCCAATATAAGATAAGCTTGAAGAGTCATCAGAGGTAAATGGCTTTGAAGAACAATAATGTCAAGAAAAAACCTACACATACTAGACAAATCTGTCAACTGTCTGGCTTTGATTCTTAGATTGTATTTCTTGCTCTCTGGCTTGTTACATGCACTGACTCACTCACATTAAATTTGTTCTTCGTTGTACATGAATCACCATTGCAGAACCATTATTTGTGACTTAAAAACAAGACTACTCATTTGGTAAATGTGATCCGCATGGCCCCTGCTATCTTGTTATCAGTCTTTCATATAACAGTTCAGTGTCCTTGCTGCTGTCTTTGCCCGTTATATTTCTTGGCCCACCCAAAGGTGCTCACAATGGCAGCCTAGTGGTAAGGGTGTTTGAAATGGAGGAGGACCTAAGGTGGTGAGACAATAACAGGCCACACTTAGCGCCACATGGCCCAGGTTTATTTATATTGTTAACACTCCCACAAACTACAGTTGGAGACTTACCAGCCTCCAACTAGCTGGATACAGGTGCCAGCAAACTTGGATGTCATTACAAAGCCATTGTTATGATTTTAATGGATTATGTTTGAAGTAATGCTCTGCCAAAATCATGTACCAGTAGAAAACCTACACATAGTTTGACTTTCTACAGGTTCTTCTATATGAATAAAAATGATAATGAGCTCTTTATTACAGTTTGGAAGCATGTAAGAAACATTTTGAATTCAAGAGTGTAATTCAAAGGACCTGTTATTATATTATTCTTGTTGTATTGCAAATGATAAGTGTTACAAGCCAATAAAGGATGGACTTAAATGGTAACAACCACCCACATTGCTCCCTCAGTATCACAAAATACACTTACAATACTATATATATTGTGTATTGTGATCCCTATATTTTCATCTTTTGGTTACATATGTATATGTATGTATGTGTGTGTGTGTGTGTGTGTGTGTGTGTGTGTGTGTGTGTGTGTACATGTTATTTTTCACATTTATGCAAATACTGTGGGAATAACCAAAAAGGGAAATATAGGGATATTTAACCCTGAGAAGAAGGGTGAAAGATACTTCTTTCTCTGTTGCTAAAGCAACAAGGAAATGTCATGTTGATGTACAGCCTGCTGAACTGAAACTGAGGGGAAAAGACGGGAAGATCACATTTCCATCTACTATATCTACTGTCTCTGTTCAAACCTGACATCTCCACCTGTCAAAGAGCTCCATCTCTCCGCTCTAGTAATTTATTTAATGTCAACTGTGGACTCTTAGAGAAAGGAAGAAGAGTGGTGTAAAATGTAATTGATTAGCACTCTTCTCCAAACATTTCTAAGTCTGACAGAACAGTGGAAGACCTCTTTTAATATATATATATACTTGTATTTGTATTTGTTCACTGTGATAAAACTCCCAGCCAAACAATTATCCCTTCAATCACATTTTATTTATAGCATGGAAAATATATGCCTCCTTACTTGGTTATGCTTCATAACCACAGGGGTGAGTAATTACTCACATCTCATGGCGGTATGGGTCTAACCGCTTCCACAGTAGTGTTCATTTCAGTCTAACCTGAGCTGATGACAAGTCTAAGAAAAATCTTTTCATTAAATTGCAATAAATATATGAGGACAACAGACACTTTGGATTAGTGTAATTGCTGAAAAGGAGAATTGGGATTCTGTGTGACCTTTGAAATAATGGGGTTCATGCACATCTTCGATCTCTCCCATATCCAAGTCTGTGTGAAGACAATGATGCTGCAACAGCAAAGGTGGAACATACAGTCTACACATACTTTTTACTCAAGTAGAGGTACAGTATGTGAATTGCAGTAATTTTATCTTCAATACTAAGCACATTTTTCAAATGTGGTCCAGATTTCAAAATGATCCTCTACCCAGTTCTCAGTTTAATTTAACAGACACAAAACCAGCGTACAATTTTGTTAATGGAAAAGGAAATAGGTTTTGTCATTAGCTTCTTTCATAATTATGCAACATCTACCACTGCATTACAATGTGTGCACACACTATACATCTTTGTCCTGTCTCCATCGTTCCATTCTCATTTGAGCACAGGGAAAAATCTTTTCCACATTAAGGAGCTTGAGGACCTCTAAACCACAAACTGATAAATGTCACAGGTGGTTGTGTGCTGAAATGGCCCTAAGGGTCTTTTTGATATTTATCAAATTACTTCCTGTAGGAATATCCAGAAAGGTCTTAGAAGATTGCAAAGACGATGAGTAGAGGTGGAATTTACTGAGATTACTTCAGTATCTAATCATTTAATTCTATGTGGAGGAACCAGAGTATATTCAGAACAAAAATGAGTTATAAATCTTCTGTACCTATAATATTCATCAGCTTTTTTTAATCTTTAGTACATATACATTGCAGGCTGCAGTGGAAACAAGCAACAGAAGAAGGTATTGCAATAGATAAATGTTGGGATGTGGTAGCAGTTCCTTGTTCAAAGACTAATTAAGCATTTCTTTGTGCATGTGTTTTAGCACTTGTGCATGTGACTTGTATGCAGGTGAGGAGGAACCATTACAAAGAAAAATTAACAAAGTTGCTTGAGGGAAAGACAGGAAACACAGCAGGGTGTGGACCGCAAAGACAAAGTGGGAAGGGGGAAGGAGAAAAAAAGACTGATGCAAAGGAAGAGATAATCAAGACAAGGGGTAATAATAAGTGAAGCAAAAGAAAAATAATAAATGGATATGAAAGATAAAAGGCCTAAAGACAGCTGCAGAGGTCAGACTTGCTGCGAGGCAGCAGGTGAACAAAGATCTCCTACTCTTCCCTTTGTGATATCGCTGATACACTCATCGCCTTTTTGAAAGCACATCTGGAACAGGGATGCGATGCTGTGATAGCCAAAAGCACAACACGTGTCTTAATGGTCTTAACGGATATGAATCACTTGAGGCAGTTTCACCATTGTTTATCTGATATGACTCATGTTCTCTTTCTTCTTTTGAGCAAGTAATACTCTATCTCTACAGACTACAAAACCTTTGTTGAGTAGCCATATTCATCTGTTCGTTGAATGTTAAGAAATAGCTGTTCCTTGAAGTCAATTTTCTATAACAAGCTGTAGCTGAGCTACTATTCTGCTGCAGCTTGTTCCAGCCATATTGGTGTCATTTTGTGTGTAGTGAATGTGAGTAGTGGAGCCTGTAGCCTGATCTGCCAATCAGGTGAAATCCCAAATTACCAGCTTGACTTCACCTTTGCTGAAGGTAATAACCCGTCTCATTTGGCTGGTTCAGTAACCGTGTAGTTACGGCCTGCTTGAAATTTTGTCTCCACAGGATCACAGAAAAGTGTTTACACTCTGCTGAAGCAGAACCTTTTACTGTTGAGGAAGAAAACACGCAGAAAGGAAAACAGTTAGGGCATACATTTGACATTTTTCTGTCCTTTCAAATTGCTAAATTTTATTGCATAACATGTAAAAAGTGGCTTTAGACAAATGTTATATGTTGTACAGTGGCCTCCAGAAATGCCATACATGTCGCTCAGTTACAAGTAGAGTTCCTTCAGAAATACTCCAGCTGCTTGACTTTCTACTGTCATGGACATTATTTATTCAGAAATATTTGCAAATTAAATGATTATCGCGTAACATTTTTGTAAATACATGTCACATGGTTTTTGTCCTATTCTTCATACCTTGCTTATCCTCACACACTTTAAACCCTTGACAAAATCCAATTTACCTCATAACTAATTCTGTATTTTCACTTGTTTACTTGAATTTTTGTAGGATTTAATGGAACAGTTTGCTACCACTCTCATGTCTGTGCGCTACAGAGCCATGCTACATTAAGATAATCAACTGCTGGCTCTAGTTCCAGAGTTAGCATACAGACATGAGAGCGATATTGATTGTCTCATCTAACTCTCGGCAAGAAAAGATTTTTCATTCTTATTGTAATACAACTAAATCAAGAGCATCAAATCGGCATTAAACATTAAGGAAACACACTGCAAATAGTCAATATGCAAGAAAATTGCATTTGAACACAGTGACAATGGAACTTTGAAACACATTGATGCAGACTTGACATCAGTGTGATGGACTACAGCACTCAAGAAGGTTTCATGAACCTTCTAAGTGATTTACATATTGTATGGAAATGAAAGGAAATGCATTGACTGCCAGAAAAAGCAGAAAACATGCATTCAAAAATGTCAAACTCTACTGCATGGTTTGAAAAATGGTCAGCAGAAATATAATGCTAGAAAATGAAACCAATGAAACAACATCTGTGTAGAGTTGGTTGTGATCAGGATCAAGTCCTGTTGGTCAACAAAATGCCATCCTGGTCAAATCTTTGGCACTCTGAACCAGATTCTCCTAAAGATTTTTCTTGTATGTATTTGCATTAATTGTTTACCCCTTATTTAAGTGCCCCACACCCTGCAGCTCAGCACCATCTCTTTAGTTCTTGTTTCTATCAGAGTAAATCTTTTTGACCTTGATAAAGCAGGTCTCTCTTTAGCTACTAAAACGTTTGGTCCAATAATTACCTCAGAAAAGGTCCTGGCAGTTTAATATATTTTGTCATATTTCTTCCTATGATACAAATACATTATATGTCACACAATAGATACATTGAATGTGCATTCTAATTTCTGCAATTTCAGTTACATTTGCAGTGTGATATCACTGTCCTTTGAAAACCATGTATCCCCAAAAACATAAACTTTTCAAAAATATTTTGAGAAAAACAGCCCTGTTTTCAGCTTTATGGCGCTGCATTTTTCGGACAATCCGATGGGTTTTTAAATGGACATCTCTCAACACATGAAGGAATACTTAATACTTCGGTTTATTAAAATGATTTCAAAATTCAAAATCACCAATGCGACAATATGTAATTGCACATTAAAATATTTCTTGTGTGAGAGAAGCTTCACCCCATTGATTATTTAAAATAAGGGTTTATGAAACACCATCTATGGGGATATAATGTAATGTAGAAGTATATGAACATAACACTTGGAATGCATGTTGGGGTTTCTAACTAAGCTCCAATACAAAATATATATATCTTAATTGTTAGGAGCATGTTAGGCAGTGGCAGTTAAAACTGCAGGTATTACATTTATCTTGGGCATGGATGTTAGAGATATGGCTGTAGGATGTAGTGAGCGGGCTGCCAATTGCCTGTCAGCATAACGCTAAAGGTTTGAATACCTTGGCATGCCTGCCTGTTCTCACTCGTGTTCACTCAGGAAAGATGGAGGGATAAGGAGGCTGATGTGGACTATTGAGATGCAGTCATGGGAAACAGGCTGCAGAATCTGTTGCCTTGCCAACCAAGCCCCTTAGAGTGTGAGGGTTAAATGTAAAATATTCTCTGCCAATGCAAATATAGGTTACCATCTGTTTTCATTACACTCCTTTTGTTACATATTCTAAAACATGCAAAGGTTTTCAGATTGCAGTGAGAGCAATAAGCATACCGGGAGGGTCCATATGCCTCTCAAGGCGTTGGGATATGATAGCAAGCATATGTGGACTCCTTGTGTAGCACATTGTTTACTGCCATCACTGCAGGTAAAACATAACATTTTAAATATGGGCAGACAGTTTGTTGAATCTATTGGATTTCTTGATGTAGGAATGTCAGCTTATTACCCTGAAATGAAAGAAAACATATGTTTTAACTGCCAGGGGTCTAACCAAGGTGATGCCAATTTTAACTCTGAAATATAAAAAGCGAACTTCTGAGGAATTGCTAAAGTTTTGTGGCCAACTTAATTTCTGTCTCTGACTATTAATCTCCAGTGAAGCTGACTGAGATGTGGCGAAGGCAAGAAAACAGCAAACTTGTTGCTTAGGAACAGTGAGAAATAACCCTAAGTTTTCTTGAAGCATCTGATCTTATCTCCCATGGTGTGTATAGCTCCGTGTGTGTGTGTGTATGTGTCGTGGGGGGTGGTTGGTGGTTGGGGTAGTCAGGTTCAGCAGAGGTTGTTTCTAGGCAACTGTTTTTTTTTTCTTTTAATATGAAACTTGTTTGTTTTTCTGTGTTTTCCGTCTCTTCTCATTCATTATAGCCTGCATTTTCACAAATATGATTTCTCATCATTTAGACAGGGTTAACTGGTTCACTGGTGTATGACCCAGAATAACTCTTTGACGAAAAAATGACAACAATAAAGCTGCTTTCCACTGTTCCCAACATTTATTACAACATAATTTATGTGCAGCTGTTTTTCAATAATATAGATTGAAGTCCAGTATGCTGACTTGTATATTAACCATAAACTAGCAGCTGGTCTTTGATGGAAAAGAAATATGCATACTCTTAACCATTTCAAATGAAATGTTCACATAATTGTTTGTTTCCTTGTTTAGTCAGCAGAGGGAAAACTGCAGCGTCTTGCGTTTTATCTTTTACATGTGTATGTGTGTGTGCATCAGGTGCGTATACATTATTTGTCCAGGCTGACATAATGCATTTTACACACATTTTCTCAGTTTCACAATTTATTGTTAATAAGTGAAGAGTACGTGGAAATAACACATGCACAGCAAAAACCTACTGTTTAATTTCATAAATATATACACTTTGACAGTACAGGCAGAGCACCAACTAATTAAAGCGTCTATCCCCTACTCCTCCACGCACACACACAAACACACACACACACACACATGCACACACACACACACACACACACACATGCACACACACACACACACACACACACACACACGCACACACACACATGCTCACACACTTTCTGTGTGTTTTCTGTATACATTTTCTGGTAAATCGCAGCTCTGCATCCAATTTATAACAACAGACTGAAGGGATGAGTCCAGTATCTGCCTACAGACAGAGAGAGAGACAGGCTGCAGAGAGAGAGACAGACAGACAGAGAGAGAGACAGGCTGCAGAGAAGGTGGGAGGCTGAGAGATTAAATCTATTTGTCACAGCTGATAGTGATGACGGGAAACAAAGAGGAGAGAAACTGGATAATTAGTGGATCTGAGACGAGAGAGGAGGAAACAACAGTATTACTACTCTGGTCTGCTTTCACATTATTATATCTGCTAAAATAAGATACCTGATATTTCAATAAACCCACTAAAGCAAGTCAATACCAGATCAATAGAGATAGAATAGAATAGAACAGATCTTCATAATGAAATCTTAATCTAAACTCTCAGCAGACAAACTTGAATAAAAGCCGTTGTGTTCGTGTTTCAGTCCGATTCTGTTCTGTTGTCTCTGACGAGACACGCGTTTCACAGAAGCTTCACGTTTAAAAAGTATTTATCTTTACAATATTTCAGAATAATCGATATAATATTATGGGATTGTAACGATGCATTGACCTCACTGTGGTTAATATGATCTGTGACAGCAGATCTTCTCCGTCTCACCTCCTCCTCGCCGTCTGTCCTCAGACGTCCTTCGTGTCCGTGAAGTGAAGCGACTCTCACACGTGTAGGAAGCAGAAAGTCACTCCAGACGTTCACATGTTGCTTTGAGTCACCGCTGGTTTGTACAGAAGAAGCTGCAGAGAAACGTTTAGGAAACAGCCATCCACCAATCACATCCTCCCAATCTGGCCCACCACCACCTGCAGCATCCACCTGCAGGCTCCACCTGCAACATTCAATTCAATTCAACTCAATGTTATTTATATAGCTCCATATCATAACAAAGTTCTCTCAGGGCTCAATCACATGGAGCCGGTCGAGACCAACTTCCACACAAAGACCCAACTTTCCCACCATGAGCAGCACCAGGAGACAATGACAAGGAAAACTCCCTTTAACAGGTAGAAACCTCGAGCAGAACCAGAACCAGAACCAGAACCAGGCTCTAGGTGGGCGTCATCTGCCTCGATCGATTAATGGACTTAATGGATCAGCTGATTGATTAATGGACTGATCCACCAGTCCATTAATCAATCAGCTGATCCATTAAGTCCATTAAGTTAAATCCTGTAGAAATATAATAACTAAACATTAGAAACTCAGTACTCGAGTACAAGTTAACGTTCCTCGTCGCCGTCAGAGCTGATCACTCCTCTTCTTTCAATACTGGCGATCAGGAAATAACAAGAATCAAATCCTTTATTCAGAAAAAAGTCATCCAGTTATTTCTCTCATCACTTCCTGTTGCAGACAAACTGATTCAAAACATCAAAGCACACAGCTGGGGAACATCCTCCAATACATGGAGGGAACATCCTCCAATACATGGAGGGAACATGGGGGAACATCCTCCAATACATGGAGGGAACATGGGGGAACATCCTCCAATACATGGAGGGAACATGGGGGAACATCAGGGAACATGTAGAGAAAACCAGGGAACATGACGGGGAACATGAAAAAACATGTAGAGAACATGAGGGAACATGAAGAGAACACGAGGGAACATGACGGGGAACATGTAGAGAACACGAGGGAACATGAAAAAACATGTAGAGAACACGAGGGAACATGTAGAGAATACGAGGGAACATGGAAAAACATGTAGAGAATATGAGGGAACATGTAGAGAACACAAGGGAACATGAAGGAACATACGGAGAACATGTAGAGAACACAAGGGAACATGAGGGGAACATGAAGGAACATAAGGAGAACATGAGGGAACATGTAGAGAACACGAGGGAACATGAGAGGAACATGTAGAGAACATGAGGGGGACATAAGGAGAACATGAGGGAACATGTAGAGAACACAAGGAAACATGAGGGGAACATAGGGGGAACATGAGGGAACATGAGAGGAACATTCAGTCCAACCTTTATTTTACTTTTTTAAAACACCTGTGACATCACTGGGGGTCAAAGGTCATCAGTAAATGCTGTCCAATCAGGCACCACGGTCTCAAACACTAGTCTATGCAAACCTTAAGTTTCTATTTCCACTAAATAATAATGTTTTACTTCGACTTACAAAGTGATAAAATACTAACACCCAACATGAAGCTGTATTAATTGATTATCTTTAGGGATCTATGATTGGCTCCCATCAGCTGTGAGGATTTCACTGATGCTCGTTGTTGTCCTTTCCTCTGTCTGACCTGAAGGGGGCGCAACAGTCTGTGGATACTTCACTTCCTGTTTCCCCTCTGTACAGACATCAGGGTGCAGGTCAGAGGTCAACACGTGTCCTTTAATCCGACCAATCGGGCGCTCTCTTCCCACAGCCGTCCTGCCAGCTCGTCATCCTGTCCCTCTGGAGCAGCTTCCTTCTCTGCACAGTCGCTGCAAACACAAAGAAACTTGTTTCTGTGACTTACAAGGACTTCACATTGATTTCCATTAATTGCCTGGAGACCGTGACGTGATGCTCGCGACCACATTCAAAACAGATTTCCACCCGCTGACCAATAAGAAGCCCTCCTGACAGAGCTATTCTCTGATTGGACGGAGAGCAGGAGAGTCCAACATGGAGGAAGCTAGCGTAGCTTCTTAGCTGTGTTGCTAATATCCTGTGTTCCTGCAGCTCCTCTGTCAGCTGTCAACACGCTGTGGAGACTTAGCATCCTGGTAGCAACAGAGCTAGATTGTGTATAAACAGTTACAGCAGTGACAAATAAGTTTCTTTTGTTCGAGGGCGAAGCAGTGAAGTGTGAGCTGGTAGTTGTAAAATGTGACGTGTGAGACGTATTTTAATGTATAAGTTGTGAGTGAACGGTGGAAGTTGTGGGAGGAAGTAGAGTTTAAAGATTTGTTTTGTATTTTAACTGATTACAGAAAAACTGACGGGTATGAAAAATCTGAAGTAACGAGTCTAAAGGGTGGAGACTAGTTTAATGTTTGATTGCAGGTTAAAGAGGAGCTGACACCCAACAGCCCGGCCCCCCACCTGAAGTACCGTCCGGACAGTCGCTCCAGGTCCGGGGTCACGGCGCAGTACACGGTGGTCTGACTGCCCTGGGTCGGGGTCTTCATGAACAGCAGGGAGGGGAGGATGAGCAGCGCCCCCATCAGGGGGAACCAGCCCTGAACGTGACGATCCAGTTCGGTCCGGATCACACCCGGGTGGAGACAGAACGACGACACACCAGAGCCTGACGGAGGTACAGAGAGAGAACTTCAGTCATCGTAACAGCCAATCACATCCCAGATCTGATTTTATAAATCATCACACGGAGCCGCGACCACAACTAGTCACCTGAACTACAACTGAGTCACCTGAACTACTTCTGAAGCACCTGAACTACAGCTGAGTCACCTGAACTACTTCTGAAGCACCTGAACTACTTCTGAAGCACCTGAACTACTTCTGAAACACCTGAACTACCACTGACTCACCTGAACTACTTCTGAAACACCTGGACTACTTCTGAAACACCTGAACTACTTCTGAAACACCTGAACTACTTCTGAAGCACCTGAACTACAGCTGACTCACCTGAACTACCACGGACTCACCTGAACTACTTCTGAAACACCTGAACTACTTCTGAAACACCTGAACTACAGCTGACTCACCTGAACTACCACTGACTCACCTGAACTACTTCTGAAGCACCTGAACTACTTCTGAAACACCTGAACTACTTCTGAAACACCTGAACTACCGCAGTCACCTGAACTACTGCTGAAAACCTGCCTCACCCTCTTTTCTAAAACCTGCATAATGTTTTGTTTCTGGAGAACGTCGTGGAACTTTCTTTGATGTTGAAAACATATTCTGTATTATTTGATGTAATGTCTGCATCTGTGTGTCGGACCTCTGAGTCTCCGGGCGAGTTCTCTGGAGAACAGGACGTTGGCCAGTTTGCTTTGTCTGTAGCTCTCCAGAGAACCGTACGGCCTCCTGCTGAAGAACAGGTCGTCGAGGTCGATCCGACCTGAAGAATCAGAAACACAACAACATCAAAGACAACAGAAACATCACAGAGTGCCGTCAGAGGTCAGAGGTCGTACCCCCCCGGTGGGCCATGGAGGACACGGTGACCACGCGGCTGGGGGCGGAGCTCTTCAGCATCGGCAGCAGCAGATTGGTCAGCAGGAAGTGACCCAGATGATTGACAGCCAGCTGAGTCTCAAAACCGTCCTCCGTCAGCCATCTTGGACACATCATCACTCCTGCAGACAGACAGGTCGAGAGAGAGAGACAGGTGAGCAGACAGGGAGGTAGAGAGACAGACAGGTGTAGAGAGAGACAGGTGAACTCACCTGCGTTGTTGATGAGGATGTCCAGTCTGTCTTCACTGTCCAGGAAGTCTTTAGCGAACTGTGTGACGGAGTAGACGGAGGCCAGGTCCAGGTGTCGGATCACCACGTTCCCGTTGCCTGTCGACCGCCGGATCTCCTCCGCCGCCTGCTCCGCCCGGGTCAGGTCCCGGCATGCCATCACCACCCGGGCTCCTGGAGCAACGAATCAAACACACCCATCACCACCCAGGACTCTGTATGATTCAACACACACAGGAAGTATTAATCCTTGTAATCAGCTCAGATGTTACTGAGTGTTACTGCGACCTCTGACCTCTGGGGTGTGTGTGTGTGTGTGTGTGTGCGTGTGACATTAATTCGTTCTGCTCACACTGATGCATGTGACCTTAAATCTGCAAATTTCTGAGTGAAGTCTTGTGAAACGATGGACTCTGATGGTGAAACATGAACTAATAAATCAGAGTTTTACAGAGAAGCGGTGGATTCAGTCCGGTTCTACACAGAACATCAAACACTGGTTCTGCAGTGAACAAGAAATCATTTGGACTTCATCCTCCACCTCATTCATTCAATGAGTGTGTAAACAGATGTGTGTCCCCTCAACACCAGTAACACACACTCACTCACTCACTCACACACACACACACACACACACACACACACACACACACTCACACACACACTCACACACGCACACACACACTCACTCACACACACACACACACAGACACACTCACACTCACACACTCACACTCACACTCACACTCACACACTCACACACTCATACACTCACACACTCATACACTCACACACACACTCACACACACTCTCACACACACACACATTCTCACACACACACACGCGCACACACACACAGACACACACACACACAA
>JAVQJD010050900.1:0-22049 GCA_036023655.1 Nannoperca australis
GGGTCTTTGTGTGTGTGGAAGTTGGTCTCGACCGGCTCCATGTGATTGAGTGCCCTGAGATAACTTTGTTATGATATGGCGCTATATAAATAAAATTGAATTGAATTGAATTAAATGCCTAAATGTAAATGTAATGTACCAAGTCCTTAAAAACAGATTAAGTAAAAAAGACAACATGTGATTTGCAGACTCACTATCTGCACTGTGTTAGCCTATGGACATATAAAATTATAGATAATACAAAAAAAAAAAAAGCTTTTCTATCCCATCTATTTACTGTACCATTCTGACATCATCCCCTTCCTTTCTTATTCCATGCTATGCCTTCTCTTGTCAGCAATGATTAATAATCAGCCTTCACTCTATCCTAAAAGTTCCCGGGTAACTGTAATGTGTCTGGCTGCCTCTCCTCCTCTTTTTCTTTCTCATCCTTGTCCTCCCCTTTGCATTTGTCCTTTGAGTAATTTTTATACTCCCCTCCTCCGTCTCAGTGTTTCTTTACTGTCTTAAATATGATAGCACAGATATACACTAGACCACTAGCTCATTACTTTAAAGTAAAAGGGCATGGCTTTCTCTCCTCAGTTGTTCACTCGACTTCGTTTTTTTTTATTTATTCGTGAGGCGTTACACCCTGTGTCTGAATTAGACAGCATCGCATTTGTCCAATCACTGGGAATAAAATGGGTGAACTTAAAGAGCACTTACAATATTTCTTCCCTTACAGCTGTATAAAGGTAGCAGTGAAGTGGCCTTTCACCAAAAACAATCACCTTTTTCTCCCGTTTTCATCTCCCTGCTTGATTTATTTCCCCCTTTTTTTCCATCATCCACCTTTTATCACCTTCCCCTACTTTTTACACATTCAGCCCTTTCTGTTTTCCCATAACCTCTCTATTGTCTTGCATTCCACACGTCCTTTATATGTAAAATCCTTCAAAAGAGGGATTTTCAAAAGCATTGTATGGAAATTTAGTTTACAACTATTTAGTCATGCATCACATGAGATGGTCTATTTTTGTAGTATGCTTCTGTAGAGAACATACATTAACAGTGTGACTCAAAAAGTTTATTCTTCTTTTTTTCTTTCTTCCCTTCCAAACATTCCCCCCTTATAATTTGAGGATTAATTCATGCCAACACCTCTTGCCTCTCTCTCTGTCACTTTCACGTGTGGATCTCAATTATTTGTTTTTGAACACTGCTCACATTCACAGTCTGCTCTCACACACACAGTCTATCATATCTGCCATACTGTCTTACATTTAAGTCTCGATTACTCCCTCCACCTCTTCTTTCTCTCCCTGTTTATCTTCAAGCCTCTTTTCATTCAAACTGTTGCTGTCACATGCAGACTTTCCTCACACTTCTTAACCGCTCCCTTTTTAATCTTTGCACCATACTGTAATTTCCCCACGTAATTTGCATTTAGGTGAGTGCTGCCTGACCTACATGCACCTTACAACAAGACTGATCATTGCTATTCCTTTCAAAATGGCCTGTTCACGGCTTTCTAACAGACAAGGTCTAGTTCTTCTAGATAGGCAGAAACTGCATTTCACTCTGAGAGTGAAATCCCAGTAAGCCCAAGCAATTGGAACATTTTGTGCTTAACATCCCTTATGTGTGCGTGTGTGTGTGTGTGTGTGTGCTGTGTTCTGTGTTCTGTGTGAGATTTTGTACCATCTGAACCTTAAAAAGTAGCAAAAAAGTGATTGGAACTGTACAGCTGAATTTACTGCTAGAGAGCTAGTCTGGTTGTGCATGCTATTACAAGGTTATCTAATTGACCACAATGACTGTGGTTGTGACATAGGGATGGGCATTTCCATATTCCAGTACATGCATTAAATTATTATGCATGTACTCTAGAGTACTCTAGAGATTAGGGTTATCCTGCCTTTCTGTGCCGCACACACTGTAGAGATTAGCCTACATAAAGAAAAAACATATCCACAAAGATTAAGATGCTGCAATAATTTCAATAATTTGACTGATAAAAAAGCTGTGGCTGGTTAACTTTACTAGCGTGATACCATTGCCAGTAAAGGAGGTGATGAGAGATTGCCTGTTAACTGTCTCTGCCGTTTTCTCCCTGTGCTTAATGCACAAATGCTTGATCATTGTCCAAAACAAGAACTCAAGTACTCATGTCTATCCCTAATGTGACACCACTGTTTTATGAGTTTTTATAAAAAATGTTACATTGGAGACATTTCAGAATCAACTGATTATCTAAAGTTACTTTTGCTATATTTTTACAGCAATGACATTGTGCTGGTCTCTCTTCATTATCTAATTTTCCTCCTGTCAGACATTGTGAACAGAGCTGCTGGAAGTCAACAGACTCACTCATGAAAGAATCTAACAATGTCATGTGGTTCGCAAATCTCATTCATTAGATTCTGGTAATCACGGTTTTGCATTTTACATTGCATTGTCAGAATCCCCAAAAAAGTTTAGTTTTAACACATTGAGAAACACATCAGATAAACAAGCTTTACTAGGACAGCTGTGTGTTTGTGCTTCTTCTCTGATTACCTTCTTCTACATTACTAGTAGCTTGCTGGCTAACAAGACTACATCTAGGAGACAGATGTAGCCTTGCTAGTTTACTAGTGGTGCAAAAAAACCAACTGCCAAAGTGCACAGATGGCATGTCTGCATTTGTACGGTGCTCCATCATTTTTAGCCTCATAGAAAGCATGAACCAACCACTTGTCTCTCTTCCTTCTCGTCTCCCTGCCAGCTCTGCTGGTGTCTCTGGGCTTTTTTTCTTCACTCCTCTCCCCTCCTTTTCTTTCCATTAGTCTTCAGTCCTGAGAGAGGCGAGAGGAATACAAAAGGGAAGACGAGGAGGAGAGTCCTTCATCCTGAGGCCCAGTGCCAGCTGCTACTGCTGCAGAGACTATCCATCCAAACACAGGCAGGCAGGGATGACACTGCTTTGGAATTCAGCCCTGATGCAAACTCTGTGGGTAAGCCTTCCTCGATAAACCTCTCAGCTTTCTGTGTGCTGTGTGATGCTCTGTCCTGATAGCGATAACAGAAGTTACCCCAGTCTACGCTGTATAAACAATGTTATTACAAGTGTGACTGTCCCTTATCTTACATACACAGATGCTAAGATGTGTTCTCATCTTTCTTCCATACTTCCATGGCCTCTCTGTGTGGACAACTATGTCTGTGCACAGTTAGTTTAGTAAAATGAAACTACATTGCTCAGTTGTGTATGTAACACTTGTTGTATTATAAGTAAGTGCTAAAATATTTTGGTTTCCCATTATACTGGAAGGTCTCAGTAATTCTTGTCACTCTGTTACAACAAGATAAACTTGAGTCAGCGGCACCGCTGTTGTTTGTGCCACATCCATCACAATGCACATACACCACCCACATAAGCAAAACTGTGTGCATAAATGTGTCTATTAGGAGACAACATGGCAAATTTTGTCCAAACAAGAAAGAAATAGTGCATATCGGACTTTCTTTCATTTCCAACAGACCAAATGCATGCACAAAGTAAGGTGTAAATATCCACGAGTTGTCTATCATGAACCAGCTTTCCTATCAGCCAGCCACAACATAAAAGCTGCACCTGTTAACAGAAAACTGCTGCATCAGTTCAATCTAAAATATGTACGAGAAAAGAAAAGCAGCTTTAGATTAACAGCTGTAATTACTAAGAATGAGCTCTGAGAGCCAGGAGCAGTGTCAGCTAGTGAGAGAATATATTTCAACACAAGCTGAGGGATAATCAACAAAAGTGGTGTGGATGCACAAACTGAACAATGGATGGTTTTCAAAGGCCAGTCTCAACGGAGCAGAGTTAAAGCAACTTCTGCACTTGAGGCAGTAATATACACTTAGGCATGGCTTCACATTATTTTTTAATAGCTTATTCAAACATTATGCTCCAACAGGCATAACATTTCTATTAACAATTGTGTTTAGATGAACAATCAGAAATCAAGAAAGGAGCTCACATTTAGTCCATAATAGGTTTAATATATGAAAGCCATACGCCCTAACTGCCATAATAAAATTACAATCAGCATTGGCTATTACTGTATAAAAAAGTGCTGATTTAATTTGCCTAAAGCTGCATTTTGGATACTGTATGTGTTAGATTATAATCTTCCAATCAGAATTCAGAATGTGTTACCATGACAATAGGTGAGAGTAAGATCCAAAACTTCTAAAGTGGAAAGGTTACACTGGTCACAGAGTGTTTGTGGAGAGTGGTTACCATTGGTTACGGGGAATATATCCAGCTATGTGAACTACAGGGGGTATAACTATTAAATCCAACCTGTCTCCATTCACATAAAGCATGTTTTAAGTTGCTACAACTTTCATGTCGTGCACGCTGCCTCAACCAGGCAACTAATGAGTTCATCTTCAATTCAAGTCAGGTGGTGGTTCAGAGCAAACAGAGCCTCTCTGGTTTTAGGGGGAAGTCGATTAACTAGGCCTCAGTCCTACACATTTCTTGAAAAGAGAGCAGGAAGGATCCCTTTGTTCTTCCTCACTCTCTCCCTTGGGTGCTCTTTCTGGCTCCAAGGAGAGATGATGGGGTGAGAAGAGACAAAAAGATGAGAAGGTTTCTGGGAAACAGATGAGATGAAGTGGAACACTTGACAGACAGCAGCCCTAGGAACTACTCCCGTCTGTGTTGCCGTACAGCGACAGAAAGAAAAGAAACTCACTTTTTCTAAACTTGAGGAACAGAGCCAGCAGCTTATTCTACTACGAGTCGGATAAAGTGAAAAATACGGTAGAGGAAGGCATAAAAATCAGTGACATGTGGTGACACTGTGTTCATAAGTGATCTGGTCGTAAGAGAGATCAGTGAGTTTCATGGTACCGGTGATGACTGTGTCTGTAAAGCTGCTACCAAAATAGCAACAGCTAGGTGTAGCTCCAGGATAGGGCGTTTTCAAATGTCTACATCTGATCGTCCGTGAAGTGAAAGAGTTATGATGGATGTGCTCATAGGTGAGGACAGGACACTTAACGAAGGTACCATACTCCTGAGAGAACAAAGCCCTCACATGACCAGTAAGCTGATGTGATGGATGGCTCTGTCTACCTTCCTACCACCCATCTGGAACAAAGGGGAAGCAACAATAATAGGTGTGACAAAAAGACACATATGGACAGACAGAGTGGTCACTGTCACACTGTATCTCCCAAACTAATGCCAGAATAGCCTTCTTATACGGCCACAGTGACATATTGCAAACACCTGCCTGATATTGCATGGTATCACATGAAATTGCTAGGTTCTTTGTGGGAAGTTGGTACACAATTGGTAGTAGCTCTTGCTCTGGGGCAACATGGGGGAATCTGACACTATTTATGATCTTCACTTTCTGTTACAGCCATTCAGTGTATTTACTTTATGTAATTATCTCTACATGCAGCAGTTGTCATTGTTAATGGCTGTTTTAAGGGGTTTAAGATCATCTCAGGTCCATTCTATACAGAGAAAAAAGAACAACAACAAAAAAAACAACACAAAAATTTTAATTGGAAGTAAAAGACTTCTCACCACTCCCACTGAAAGACAATCTCACTGAACTCGGAAAATATAGACTCAAACTGAATTTACTTGTTAATAAGAGAACTCAATTTCAGCAATTAAACAGGGAAATACTTGGCAAATGAAACAAACTAAGAAAAGAAACTATCAAGAACCCAGCAGAGAAACCTTTCCATAGCACTGAGGATATAAATAATCTGTTCCAAAGTTTTTACATGAAAATATACTCCTCACTCAGAACATGACCCAGAACTACAGGACACCAACACATTCCTCAGTAACATACATATCTCAGCTCCATCTACATTTTGTATTCATAATCACATGTAAAAAAAACTGTATTTCACCTATTTCTTTTGGTCACTAATGACTGGTAACATTTGTGAAAAGACATAGGGATGATTCCGACATTGATTCTGTCAGATTCCATGGAAAGTCACGTCACAAACTTTAGATCTGAGATGTGTGTGTATACCTTTTCCTGAAGTAAAATACAGAAAATAAGGCACCTGGGGACAGAGAAAACATTGAGGCATTCTCACACATCTGTCCAGATGTTTCTGCTCACACAGATCAACATGCACCTGCTAGACCACTGTTTATTCATCAGTATATCCAGTGCATTGTTTGTCTGTTTCCATTTATGAACGCCCTGCTTTTGATTGGAAGCAAGTGCATCTGTCACCAAAGCCCATCTGTCTTATGCCTAGCCTTTCTGTCTCCAAAGTTCTCCTTTCAGTAAAGCCAACATCAGTTTGACACCTTGATGCTGTGTGTCTACTTATTCATTCAGTTAACATTGCTTGTGAGTGTCTTGTGCAATTGAGCTATCTCCCAGTGTGAGTAATGCATGTGGAGAGAGAGAGAGAGAGAGTGTGCTGAAGAGAGAGAGCTGTATGAATAAGATGAACCCAGTTTGAAATCCCTCTGGACCAAAAGTGACAGGAACTGTATCATCGAAAAAATGAGAGGAGAGAGGAGAGGAGAGAAGAGAGGAGGAGAGGAGAGGAGAAGAGGAGAAAAGTGAAGAGGTGGGAAGAAAAGGAGAAAAAAAAGGACAGGGACTGTATCATCAAAAAAACAGGAGTGGAGAGTACAGGAAAGGAAATTAAGTGAAAGGAAAGGAAAAGAAAGGAGAAAAGTGAAGAGGTGGGAAGAAAAAAAGGATAACCCAGTTAGGTTTGTGTGGCTCTATTAAAACTCTGCTCCCTAGGTATCAGATTAACCTAGTTGAAGCTTTTCACGCAGAGTTAATTAGACAGACTGGAAAGGGCTTCTATATACACACATATATACACACATATATACTCTATATTTATATATATATATATAAATAATTCAGCTGTGTTCAAATTACAAAGTACTCTCTCAGCACGACTGCCTGAAAATCTAATCTGGTATTCGGGAATTGATTTCATCAAGCAGGAATGCTGGAATGCTCATTGTGTTTTGCTGAGGGTTTCAACTTGGTTTGGTCTTGGGGGTGTTTCTGGTCCACTTGCTTTGTTTGACACATTCATGATATAAATCCAGTCCACTTTAAAAAGCATAGAGAGAGAGAGAGACAGAGGACGAGAGCAGACAGTCAAGAAACAAATGCCAGGTGCGAGCAAACAGCACAGCACAAAGTAATAGAAAGAAGCTCAGGGTGCTGTGGTGACTGACTAGTGCTAGTATGGTCCCAGCTGGTAAGCATGTTAGCAGTTGGCAAGCTAAGATTGAACGGATCTTTGAAGTGAACGAAACAAACTGATTCCTCCCGCAAAATGATTCGTTTGTTTGAGTCGCCGCCTTCGGCCAAAAGCTACAGAGAAGCTTTTGGAAAATGAAAAACCTAAAGAACTGGCGGAAATGGTTCAGAACTGTTTCCGCCAGTTCTTAGAGTTGTGTCCCTGAAGGGAATCGAAATTACCATCACTAACATTTAGCAGATGCTTTTATCCAACACACCTTATAAGTGAGGAGGTGATCGGGGGTCTGTTGTAGGACACAATGACTTTGTTTGAATTAACACACATAATTTACTCAGTTACAATGTTGACATTGTTTGAAATGGCGTTTCCCTCATTCTGCTGCGTGAACACAAATGGTACAAAATTTCCCTGTCATCCATCGTGACAGTGTGTACGTTTATCAGCGGTAAGAGAAGCCATTGATTAGTAACTAGACAAACAAGAGTGGAAATGAATGGACTGACATTGCCTGTGTTCTCTAATCTGATGGTTTGAGTGGCTATGTGATTTCTATTGGTGAAACAATTAGAGATGAACAACAATATCAGATAACCATTGATTATAGGGCCAACAGATTAAAACACACAAAAGTTCAACTGAATTGATTTCCAGTCATTTGTATAAATAACAGTACACTTCAAAGTATGAAGACTTTCTTGGGTTTTACACTAAGTGGTTTTTAGCATTGATTCAAATACCGGTGTGAATAAAGGAGTTAAATGTGTGTGAGAAAGTTAAGCAGTTTACAGTGATAGGATAAAGTGTGTACGTTAATGTGTGTGTGTGAGAGAGAGAATAAAATACAGTTACTGTAAGTAGTTTAAAATGATAGGATTATGTGCGTGTGTTTATCTTTGTGGGTGTTCATATGAGCATGTGTGGAGAAAAAAAAACACATATCGTTCCCTGTGATCCCCACCCCACCATATTATCATATTATATACCCACCCCAATGTGAAACCAGCCAGGTGCTTTTTGGTCTTTCATGAAGGCCCATAAACTTAACTTCCCTGGAGTCCTTTTACCTCAAGGCTGTGTTTAAACTGGATGCACATCATACAATTTCTTCAGCTCATTAAGCACTGATTTTGCTGTCACAGCCAAATTTGCACACACACACACACACACACACACACACACACACTCACACACACTGCCCCGAGAAACATTTCATGAAGAAGTTTGGAAGTTTAAAATCTGTTTCTAATTTTAAACCTCAAATGCAAATCGCTGTGCATAGCATGAAGCACATTCCTCTCTTTTGGAAAACCAACCACATAATTTCACCACAGAACCAACTTTCACTGCAGCCAAAGTTTTAGAAGAAAAACACACATCTCTTTGTAAATGCTGCATTTAGCAGAACTGGCTTGTTTTATTTCAGCATGCCTTGTTGGTGTGGGCACACACACGCACACACCAACACACGCACGCACGCACACACACACACACACACACACACACGCAGCTGGTTAGTTTATAGTCTCTAATAGTATTATTATGTCCTACCAGTGTTCAATCTGCAATAATAAGCCATTGCATTAAAGTTACCCCAATTATGAAAACGGGATTAAAAATAATGAACACATATAGCACTAAAAAGCATACCAAACCTACGCTTTGAGTTGGCATCACTGTGCACTCAAATCAGAGCTGGCAGTAATCCAAACTAACACTGCTAGAAATCTTATATGTGTGAATCCACCAGCATCTGTGTTCAAAGTTGAAACACTTTTGTCGTTAACACATAAAGTTAGTTTGCTGCGTACCGACTCTGTGGGCCCTGTAGTGGTTGGCTGGTCACCGACCCTGAGAAGACTCATGGCATTCGACAGAAGGGATTTACATTTCAAATCTGTTCTCAGTGTTCTCAGAATGTAGGAGTATAATGAGAAGTGTGTGTGTGTGTGTGTGTGTGTGTGTGTATGTGCGCACATGGTTTACAAGTAAGAATCCTATTAGCAACCTCTTGGCTCTGTGCTTAGTCTGTCAGCTGACGTCTCATGTCCTGTGATACATACAAGGCTTGAGCCTTGCTCCTCTGTGTGTGTTAGTGATTTGCAGGTCGTATTTGATGTTTTGATTGTCAAAAGGTACAAAAGATTGTAGGGCTGAATGAAATGCAAAACAAAAATCATACTGCGATTATTTTGACAGATATTGCAATATGAGTGATGATTTTAGTGGAATGGTTAGTTTTGCAATTCATTTTCAATAAAAGTGATGTGATGTGATTTTTGCTGAGGTCTCTAGCAAACAAGCGTGTTCCCTTATGTCTGGAGAATATATCTCTGTAGCACCCCAATGCTTCATCTATAATGGCACCATGGATATACTGTATGTGGCAAACGTCATGGCAATCCACCCAATTGTTGTTGAGATATTTCAGTCTGGACCAGTAAGGTTCACCGGCCGGCCGACAGAGCGAGAGCCACACCGCTAGCGTGGCTAAAAACCTCACCTATTTTGGCCCAATATTTCTAATTTCAGTTTCATTGACTGATGCAGACTGCAGGTTTTAAAGAGAATTATGTTATATCATGTTGACACAGTTGTGGTTAAGGGAACCAGAACAGATAACATGTCTGAAGCACATAATTTCAGTTTTGTCTCATGCAGTTTTAATTAAATTGCACTTTCTCTGACCTCCATGGTCGTTGTTGCTTCTTAAATATTTTTGGCATGACTCATTAATGTGCAGACCTCTTAAATGTTATTGCCATTGATCCATTAAAAGCACCGTTGCCTCGTAACAGCGGCTGTTCTACCTGCGTGTGAACTTGTTCTAACAGCATCAGATGTAATCTGGTCTGAAGACAGATCACGTGGTGTGATTCATCACTTCAAAGTATGTACATTTTAGTACATGTATTAAACTACGCAGACAATTATTCTCATTAATTCTATATTTGTGTCTATATGTGTTTCAAATGCCAAAAATGTTATTGTCATACTGCAGTTTTTGGGGTATTAATGTGTTAACTTCCCACATACAGTATGTATGGACACAAACTCTGGGTTTGTGTTGTGCCTGTGTGTATGAAAAATCTTAAAATGTTAAATATTAACCACAAAGAATTATAAATGAGTCTACTTGGCACATCAGTTGTTTACATCTAGATTTTTGCTGATTTATCCAATTCTGTAAGCCAACGTATATCTTAACTGCAGCACCCGTGAAAGCATCATAAATTACTGTAAAGGCTTGGGAGGAATCAGGGTTTGACAGAGCGACCGGAAAGCCTTTCTTTTACAGGTCACTAAGCTACAAGCACTAATACATAGCTGTCAATAGTGTGACTAAAAAAGTTCAGCATTTCCTGCTTTACTGTTGGAGAATATCAGAAAGAAGACAGAGAAGAAGAGACGTGAGAGATTGATAAAGTGCTCCAGGGCCACCAACTTCTCCTCTGCAGGTGAATTAAAAGGCAGACTTTGGGTTTCACGTCAAAATGAACATTTAGGGGGAGTAGATTTAAAGCAACAAACTGATGGGTCTGTTGTGGCCCTCTTAGCAATGAAAATATGATGTTAATTGAATCTAGAAGCTGAGGGCTGCCTCAACTAGAACAGGGTTATGTTAGCTTACGCAAAAACACAGTCTATACAAGCATAACATTTGAATAGAAAGGGTTTAGGTGTTATATTGGCCATGATTACAAAGCCAGGCCTGCTTTGTTGCTGCAGCATCTAAGCCTCTTTTTTAAAGCCAGGAAATATCCAGAATGAAAATTTTAGCATTGCGCTCAATGCGTTGGACACACATGGTGCGTGGAACCCCTGCATGTATTACCACTGGATGTAATCAAAAACATAGTGACAAAAACGTCTTTAAAAACTGTGTCCCAAAGGTGAAATTATGTAAGAAGATGTACAAGATGCAAGCAGAAGTATTGAGCCTGTGGGACTTATTTAGAGCCGAGGGGGGTTAAGCCCCTGTGTTTTTTTAAGAGAAGGAAGTGTTGTTGTGCTCTTTAAAAAAATATGTGCACAGAGAAGCGTTTCTATATCTGAGAGCATGAGATCTGCATCCTCCACCCTGTGGTTGGCCGTATCTACAGTATCTTAGATAGCAATGTACATTTAAACCATTAGTCAATTACTTGCATGGATAAAGACATTTGAAGTCTGCCACTCTTGGTTATTGGTCCCACTTGCCTGCATAACCACCCAGCATTGTTTGACATACAGGACCAGGAATGGGCACAGTGTCATTCTCAGGGCTTGTGGAACAACTTCTTTGTGAGCTAGTAATTACCCAGAAACCCACTCTCTGCATATCTTTGCATCTAGATGTATAGCTTGTATGTTTCAGCATAATGCCAATCATATAGGAAGATGGAATCTTATTTAACGGCCTAAACTGCATCTATAAGGAACTGCAGCGTTGTTAAAAATGTTATGGAGCCACTGGACTTATCTAGTGTCCATTTGCAACAAACATCATCCAAACACAGAGAGAAGAGAAGAGGAGAGGAGAAAAGCCCCTTACAATCTTCAATTTGTTTACTGAGCAGACAAAGCTGCCCCTCCATCTACCCTATCCTTCACAGCACTCCGGCTGCTGTTGTCTCTTAGCAACACCTCCAGGCAAATCGATGGAGGGGAAAAGAGAATGAATGAATGGGGTGAGAGGACAAAAGGGGAGGAATAAGTGAGGAGAAGGGCAGATGGGTGTCAAGTGTACAAAGAAAAGGAGAAGACGGGGAAGGCAGAGAGGGGGGGCGGTAAAATAAAAGCACAGAGAGGGGAGGAAAGGTGACAGGAGGAAGACAGGGGAAAGAAGACAGTGAAGGTGGGGAAGAGGGGAGGGAGAAAGAGGAGGAAACACACGAGGAAGGAAACTAGGGAAGGATGCTTAAATGTCAAACCCTACATTTAATGTCATTTGAGGTCAAAATGTCAAAATGACCAAGCAGACTTTATTTTGAGGCATAGTGACACATAGACAACATTTCTAGGAAAATACTTTTTGAGTTTCTGAGTACTCCCCCAATAAGATCTGACTTCAGAGTCGATGCCAGACATTTTACTGTGTTTTGCTTAGTTTTTTTCACTCAATTTTATAACAAAAACCTGCCAGATGAATCGTGGGTCTCAAATAGTTTGTCCAAGTGCTCATTCTTTGTGTTACTCAACGGATTATCGTGGGGGGTAAGAGGACAAAAGAAGCGGACATTGTGAGGCAGGTCAACGACAACAAAGCATCTCCGGCCGGGCAGAGGGAGAAGTAAAGAGCCGGCGGCCTCCGACACGGGCAGCAGACACTGCATCTCCATCATTCATTACATTACAGCCCATTTTGTGTTGGTCTGGCCCCCAAAACACCCCTTTACAGACAGATTTGCTGCATAGAAATTATGTTTTCAAAGGCTCACCTTGCTGTGCCAGTTTTTTCTGGGTGAAATCCCAAATCAGCGTTGCTTTCAACAACCGGTCCTTTTCAGCCTTGCTCGCTGCTGCTGCTGCTCATTTCGGGCATCTAGCGGTTCTCGTAGCTCGTGGCACGCAGTAGTCACGTTATCTGAACCTTAATGTGTGGGGTTGTTTGTTCCCCTCCACACGCAGAGTCAAACGAGCAACGGAATTTAAATGGACCTCGTATAACAGGAGGAGGGGGGCGTTAGCGCTTTCAACCTAGCTATGCAAAGTCGGTGTGTAGCAGATGATGTAGAGGCTAAAAACCCGCTCGCTGGCGTCCGATACCAGAAGAAGACCGGGGACTGTGCGCTCCGGGACGGCCCTCAACGGCGAGGCAGGAGGGAGCAGGAGGCGGCGTCGGATGGTATCTTCCTGGGGGGACGGTCCTCCTCGTAGACCCCGGTGGCCGCCGCTGTCATGCTAACTAGCATACATCTACAACTTCCCCTACAACCCGTTGTACCTTTTCACAAATAAATATTGTGTGCGTTTTAAACCTATACAGTGATGTCCCTTAGGGAAATAACATACTTTAAGACCATACAGGCAACACCCTACAGTCCTATGCAGAATGTCATCGTTTATTTTTATTTTATTACATTTTTTATAATTTTTGCGGTTTTTATGTGTTTGTGTTGTCTTTTTTTTTACTTTTACTTAGCTGTATAAACCAAAATAAGCAACAAACAAAATTAATAAAGTCCATTTTTTTGCCCATAGCTGAATAATCCATTCATGAAAAGATGGTTCGCAGTGACTTACCAAAACCTGCCTCCCCACCAGTATGCTAGACTGGATCATACCTGAATCTACGTCTGTAATTCCCATTTCATTTAAGCATATGCATAAATGTTCATTTAGGTCCTTGACATTTCCAACAATTTACATTATTACAAACTTACTCGTACCCTCCTGTCAAGTTAACTTCCCAGCTTCCCAGTAACAATAATGTAATTCCCTCAAATATATTCAGAAGAGCAAAAGTACTACAAGTACAGAGTTCTGGGGCATTTGTCTTTCTATTTGAAGTCCAAATAGGCAAAAAACTGATAAATCATTCACATTTATTGTTTTCATATCCTATTTAATTTTGGGTGGCACAGATTTGGCAGAAAATCTATCCTTAGCCTGCTGGATCCACACCAATCATGAGGATATGAACCCACTTGAACTCACTTTATCCTCAGTGTATTTTCAGCACAGCCATCTCTGGGCCATGTTATGGTAATGTGCAGCCACAACCCCCCCCCCTGCATTCCTGCATGCAATACATTTTGGAATTTGTAGTTTTTACACGTACAGTATGGTTCATTACAGCGACTGGTTGAGAAGTTAGAAATGTGATACTCCAAATGTCATACAAACAAGAAATCACCTACTAATCAGAGAATGAGAGTGAGAACAGTTTATTCTTTCTTCCTATGACCAACTTCCTTCCTATAATCAAATTCTAAATATCTGGTATATATTGGCACTAAAATTAGTACCTAAATAAGACACTTTTGTCCATAAAACCTCACCAGTCACTAAGTTCAACATGGTATTGCTGCAGAGGTGATTTTCAGTGTGTTGCTTTAAAATGTCGGAGACACTCTCACTCACCAGGCTGCCAAAACAATTCTGCTCAGTTTTCATTTTCTGGTTCACTCAGCACATTAAATGGACCATGGAACGGATAATCCATCAGCGCTGATATTAAATATTGTGTTAAGAGTGATAGTCGTCTTAGAGTACATCCAATCCAAACGTAAGTAAGGCCAGCACAGCAACAAAAGGTCAAAGAAATATTTCAATAGTCCACCTACCCGTCTCTGTGTGTGTGTGTGTGTGTGTGAGGGTGAGAGAGAGAGAGAGAGAGAGAGAGAGAGAGAGAGTGTGTACAGTGACTGTGCTTATTTCCAGACATCAGCTGTGGTTTTGCACTATCATGACTATCATCACTACGACACCACCCTCAGGATACCCGATGATCCAGTCTGTAGACAGACAGACAGACACACACATATTCTGTTCTGGTGTAAATCACTCTACCTGACCATTGACTCAATGCATTTTTTAAAACAACATAAAAACAACAATGCAAGAATGTATTAACCCCTTGGACACACAATTTTTACCTCAAATTTCGTCTTATGTCATTAAATGAAAAAAAAAATGTGTGTATGTATGTAGCCTATGAATGTAGTAAAATCCCTTTTAACACACCCTCCACCCTCTCCCCGTGTTTCTCTGTATTGGTCTTGGGGTCGTTGTCGACATCTGCTGGAGATTTGGCGCTACCACAGCATGTGTCAGATTTCTGTCAGGCACTGTGTGGGCCACCTCGCATGACGGCCTTTTGGCTGATGAAGGACCCACAAACGGCGGCGCATCGTTGGTTTCCCGGAGTTGCAGGGAAATTGTTTGCGTAAATGAAACATTATCCATCTAAAATCAGAATCATCTTATCTAACACGCCGGTAAATATTTTATTTTACAACTGTACAGCTTGTCCGCATTCAAATAGATATTGTATGCATGTAGAATGTGCACGATCTTAAGTAATATAGCGACAAAATAGGTGATAGCATCAGAGAAAAGTAGCGCTTTCTATGAATGGGCTATCATTCCGTTGAATACAAGTTAATGAATGAGCTATATAGGCTAACTGTGCACTCTTTACCAACATAAATTGTGAAGGCCAAAGGTAAGTAACGTTTTGCCGCCTTGGCTTTGCAATAAAAGGTAATTTAGCATACAGTAACTAATGGGAGTCTTCTGTTTGCTAGCGTTAGCAGTGCGCGTCGGTCATTGGCGTGTAAACAGTAATCGCAAATACCGCAAGTTCAGTCTGTGGGTCCAGCAAGCATTTTAATCCTCTACTAACTTTTAATCGGCTTTACCTCGAGGAGTTTGTTAGTTTTTAAGCGGTAGTTCATTTTATAACAGTGCTACTTCATCAACAGTGCAACTCCGTTCAGTTTGAATGTCCCTCTCTTAAACAGCCACCACACTGCAAACACGGAAACACGTAAAAGACTGTTAGTGGGAACAAAACTGGTCACGGCATTAACAGAAATATTAGTGTTTATACATAAACCTCTTTTTTCTTAAAGTTATTTGTTTTCCATTATTTCTCTGCAGGTTTGAGCTGGGCTAAGTGCTCTGTTTGCAGCCCCTGAACAACATTGTGGGGAAGCCACAGAAAGGGAGCCATGTTTCTGTACAACATCACCCTACAACGCGCCACTGGCATCACTCATGCCATCCATGGAAACTTCTCAGGTGAGATTGCTGCCTTCCCTCTTTTCCTGTATGCTTGGGATATCATTAGTCTCTTGCAATTTTCCCCACCTCTTTTGTCAAATGTTCTCTCTATTAGCGGCTAGAGAAGTAGTTAAGAGTGGGTGGTAAACAGCTGTAAGTGTTAGAGCAGGATGTGCAAGTGTAGGGTTTGTGGTAGAATACCTGTTGTGGTGTTGTGCAGAACACCAAGCCCTGAATTGCTCCCAATGTGTGTATTTGTGGAAAAATGAAAGTTGCTTGGGGCCGAATTGTCTGCTAAATAAATCTAATGTAATATTAAGCTTTGTAATATAGGTCTGTCTCTCCTTTTATAGGTTAGGTTCTATATGATTTTTTTTTCATGTATATTCTTGTGTTTGTATGTTGGGTCTGTTAATCAGATGCACATGCCTTACATTTTAAGTGGGGATCATGAGTATCCATCAGGGGTGGAAAGTAGCACCAGTTAAATGTAAAATATGAACGTGGCTGGTAGATTTCAGACACAAAACAAGGATTTGCTATTGAGTGGCTGGTGAATTTGAACATTTATCTGTCAGTGGCTAGTAGGTAGTAAATGTCCCACCCTGGTATCCATCATGCAACCTCCTAAATGTAATACCAAAACAGATGTACACTTTCATTTTCTTGTGGGTTTAAAATGGTTACATGCTGCAAATATCACTTAAATGAAAGGTCTCGTCATATCTAAAGGTATTGTTTTGAAAATGATATACCCGCTTTTTTTGTCATCCATTTGATATCTGTTAGATTCAATTGTGACGATTCAATTGTGATACTTGTACTATTAAATAAAATAATGTAATACTTTCTAACTTAGACATGCATACTAACAATAATGCGTTCCCAAAGTCGTTTTATATGAAAGGGCAGCAGCAGGAGAAATCTTGTTAAATGTGAGGATTTCAGTTCACAGGTTTAAATCCTAATACACACCTACAACAAAAAGCAACCTGATGTAGGTTATACAACATAGAGATAAAGAGAGAGATATGTTGGATTTACATAAAAAAAAATGTTTTAGGTTGCTTGAATGAACCTGAGCTATTATAAATAATAATAAATAAAAAAAACCAAAATGTAAATCACACAGTGTTAACAGGCGTTGCTACATCAGATACATCTAAAAACAGGCTGTTAGATAAACATGCAGTCTGCAGTGAGACACAACACATGCCATGGGTCGTTTAAGATTTGTTTCTGCAGCCCAACACCTACCTGAGAGAAAATCTAGATAGCGTTTCTTTTAAGTTGATATCTGACACGTGGAATGCTGAAGAGATGTTTGTTTCTTGGCAGGAACCAAAATGCAGGAGATTGTCGTTTCCAGGGGAAAGATCTTGGAATTATTGCGGCCAGATGCCAACACCGGAAAGGTGCACACACTGCTCACAGTGGAGGTGTTTGGCATCGTTAGGTCCCTGATGGCCTTCAGACTCACTGGAGGAACCAAAGGTATGAAGCCACGGTGCATGAACATGCAAACATAGAACATAAATATATAGTTAAAGATGTTAATGTTAAATGTTTCACATTCTTTTGCTGAAGGGAAAATGTTTCCCTCTTCCCCGAGTCCCTGTTTGGGACAAACATGTTAAACCACAATTTTACGATCTCCCAAAAATGATTTATAAACTGTGTAAGCAAAAGCATAATTTTCTCAATCCATGTACTACCTTTTGTTGTTTGTGTTTGACATATTAATGTGTGTTTCTAGACTACATTGTTGTTGGAAGTGACAGTGGTCGTATTGTCATCCTGGAATATCATCCATCAAAAAACATGTTTGAGAAGATCCACCAAGAAACATTTGGGAAGAGCGGCTGCAGGCGCATTGTCCCCGGACAGTTCTTGGCTGTCGACCCAAAAGGCAGAGCCGTTATGATAGGTACGTAAGTAATAAAGAGTTCAAATGTTTGCATGAATCAAACAGTTGACCCCCAAAAAGGTAAATGTCAGTCTTTGCTTACAGTCATGTCATACAGAAGACATACATTTGTATACCTTCTATACCTGTCAGTTTTTAGTATTTTATTGTAATCTGGTCCAACACCTTTTTACATACATGGATTAGAAACCTTTTACTGTATGTATTGCAGTTCAGTACTGCACTGTAAATGAACAATGTCAAAACGGTTAAGGGTTTTTAATTGTGCAAAGATATTTAGTACTGATAATTATTAATTCTAGGTCTGTTATTGGACTGTACACGGTCTGATTTATTTGCAAAAACATGAATTCATCAGACGGTATACATTAATACAGGCACATGGTAGGAGGTCCATGTGCCTGTATTAATGTATACCGTCTTATGAAAATGCATGTTTTACTTCATTGTTTCTGCAAATGTCATTTTATACAAAATATGGGATTAAATAAAAAAATATAATTTATTGCAAGACTGTTGTACTAGACTTGATTCACTTTAACTAAATGAACTGAATAAACTGGCAACTGAGTGTGTATTCAGGTCTTTTCAGAATCCCTGAGAATTATGGTACAGTTCTCAAAATAGCGTGTATATGTAGTGTATGCAACAATTGAAGCGTTTTAGTCTTGAAGGACAGTCATGTCGGTTAAAGCTACATTACAACAGGAGGCCTTTTGTCCGTTTGTAACCAGGAGCGATAGAGAAACAGAAGCTGGTGTACATTCTGAACAGAGATGCAGCTGCGAGACTGACCATCTCCTCTCCACTGGAAGCCCACAAAGCAAACACGCTGGTCTACCATGTAGTGGGAGTCGACGTCGGCTTTGAAAACCCCATGTTTGCCTGCCTCGAAATGGACTATGAGGTATGGTCATGCAAACCCCAGGTTAAGATAACACATGCTGTTTTATGTTGCAGATGTGATGAGTTTCTCATGTCTCTTCTCTGACTATCACTGGAGAAAGATTGAACATCTCTGATCTCTGCACTTAGTACATTTTCAAGTACAATGGGTAACAAGTACGGTTGGATGTTTTGATTTAAGTTGCTGCTGCTCCCATAGTGTCTTATGCTGTACTGGGCCTGTCAGTGAACTCATTTGGAAACATCTGATCCTGTGTTTAATTTGCTCTCACCAGGAAGCTGACAATGACCCGACGGGAGAAGCTGCCGCGAACACACAACAGACGCTCACCTTTTATGAGCTGGACCTCGGCTTGAATCACGTGGTCCGCAAGTACAGTGAGGCTTTGGAAGAGCATGGGAATTTCCTCATCACCGGTAAGCATTTGGGGACATGTGGCTGCATGCAACAGGGATGAAACAATAGTTGTCTCAGTTATCAGCTGCTTCAGTAGATAGAAGGAATAAAAAGTGGTGTTGGAGACAGTGGAGCCAAGAAGAGGCCGGTGTGCGAAAATGCACTAGGCAGGGAGAGTGGAAATTAAATCTTGCCAGAAATCTTTTAGAATATGCAACCTTTTAGGGTTGGATTTGTTTTCACATGACCTCAATACAGACTGTAAGATTTTATTGCCCACATCAAAGTGTTGTAGATGTGATGAGTTTGTCATGTCTCTTCTCTGACTAACACTGGAGAAAGATTTAGCATCTCTGATCTCAGCACGAGTTTACCAACACACTAACACACATTCAAGAGCAAGTGGAAGTAGTAAAGGGAAACCTTGGATGCTTTTGGATTCCAGCTGTTTTCACTGTGGTCATCATCATTTTGTAAAAGAAACGCCTTCCTCTAAATGCTCCTTTCCTCCTGTTTAGTTCCTGGTGGTTCAGACGGGCCCAGCGGAGTTCTGATCTGCTCTGAAAACTACATCACTTACAAGAATTTTGGAGACCAGCCTGACATTCGCTGTCCCATCCCGCGGCGCAGGGTGAGTCCTAAATACAGAAGTACATCTTGAAAAACTGAGCACAGTCAGCTCTATATGCTGGTATCTTTCACTACAGCACCCTACGAGTGGGGCAATAAAATGTAGCTCTTGACTGCATGAGCAGTGATGTCGTTATTGTTTCTTCTGAAGCGGTGTTATAATTCAAGTCCTTACACCCACTCCACTTTTTTTATGTGTGCCTGTGTCAAGTCACTTTTTGTCTCCGTATGCACATTTATTTTTATTCTGCTCCCTCTTCTTCATCTATCCCCTCCCACAGAATGACCTGGATGACCCAGAGCGTGGCATGATATTTGTCTGCTCAGCCACCCACAAGACCAAGTCCATGTTCTTTTTCCTGGCCCAAACTGAGCAAGGAGACATCTTTAAGGTTACCCTGGAAACAGACGAAGAAATGGTGAGCAAAGACGAATAAAATTAGTTTTCCAGCAAAACAAATGGTTTAACCAGATCCATTTTCTTTTGGTGCAAAGATGTGTGTTTAAAATTTGGTCTGTGTTGTTTCTCAGGTCACAGAAATCCGGCTGAAATACTTTGACACAATCCCTGTGGCAACAGCCATGTGTGTCCTGAAGACTGGTTTCTTGTTTGTGTCTTCAGAGTTTGGAAACCAGTAAGTGATTCGTCAGCATCAATTATTCTTTGTTCACCTTCGACAGAATATCACATGCAACCTTTTTGTACTTTATATATCTATATGAAATATATGCAAAGTTCAGCTCGGGGCCAGGGTCTATTTCTTTATCTGCTCTGTTTTTCTTCTCCTCTTAAACCATGTTGTTCTGCCCTTTTGTTTTCTTTAGTTACCTTTACCAGATCGCCCACTTGGGTGATGATGATGAGGAGCCCGAGTTTTCCTCTGCAATGCCGCTGGAAGAGGGAGACACCTTCTTCTTCCAACCCCGCCCCCTCAAGAACCTTGTGCTGGTGGACGAACAGGAGAACTTATCACCCATCATGTCCTGTCAGGTGAGTGCGTGTGTGTGTGTTTGCGTGCTTATACAAATACCTTTGAGCTGTATTGCTGTAATAAAAAAGTCTCTGAACAATGCATTTCTCTGCTGGTTCATTGTCTCTCCCTGTTTTTAACAGATTGCTGATTTGGCCAATGAAGACACACCACAGTTGTACGTCGCCTGTGGACGAGGACCCCGTTCTACTCTGAGGGTCCTTAGACATGGACTTGAGGTACACACACACACACGCTTAACAACATAACATGCATGCAGTCAAGGTCGGGTGTGCACGCACACACATACACTTTCTCTCTCTGAAAAAACACTGAAAAATGATGAGTTTGTTCATGTCTCTTCTCTGAATAACAGCTGAAGAATCTGTAAATCACTCTGATTTCAGTACAAACAGTTTGGTGTTTTCATGTCATCATGGATCAGATACCCAAAGCTTGTTGTCTATTTCCTTCTATTTTATACACGTAACTATAGTGATTGTGTGTTAAGCTCTGAGATACTGTGATATATTATATACAATTTATATATATTTATTTGCCTCCTTTTGTTCTCTCTCTACTTCCTTCCCTATCAGGTATCAGAGATGGCTGTGTCTGAGCTGCCTGGTAACCCCAACGCTGTGTGGACAGTACGCAGACACGTTGAAGGTAAAAAGCTTCACCTTTTTTTTCTTTTTTTTTTTCTCAACCACCTACAAATGTCAGCTCCCAGTTAAAGACGGACGCCAGCACAGACTGTGATTTATGAGAAGACTGTCAGTTTACCTTAAGGCTGTCAGAATGAATGAAGTTCACTCTTAAGATTTGCTGCTTGAACCAACCATTCCTACTTGAAAGAGTCCGTACTTGAAGAGCCTTTTACATTTACATTTAGGCATTTAGCAGACGCTTTTATGCAAAGCGACTTCCAAATAAGAGCTTTACATAAAGTGCATAGAATCATGGGCGAAAACAACAAGATGTCGTATCAAATATTATGAGTGCTGGTGATGAATCACAAGTGCTATAGATAAATACATCGCTGCCAGTGGCAAAATCGAAAAGAGCATTAAATCTAGAAACAGATTATGTCCGTTAATTATCAATCACAGTACAATCAAGCTAGACAACAATTCTCATATAATATATCACATGATATGCTGTACTTTATAGAACCAATGTGTCACATTTGTTGTATTCCCGGAACAAATGAGTCTTTAGTCTTATAGGTGATGGGTAGCATTGTACTAACTAAGTTATTTGCTGACATGTG
>JAVQJD010050902.1:0-42961 GCA_036023655.1 Nannoperca australis
TACTGCGTGATGTAAATGTACAGGGTACCCCCGACTTATCTAGTCTACCGATCCTCCCACCACTTACCTCTAAATGAAAATATACTCAGTTGCATGGGCCACTCTCCCTCTGCAACGTCATGGTACCAGTGTCAACACACAGTCAACATACACACTTTTGTCTCTCTCTCTCTGGTGTCTGTGATCACTCTTCTTTTTTGGCGGTCTCCCCTCTTCTCTGCCGAGTCCTTTAAAAGAGGCTCCTGGGTGTTGGCTGCCAGCTGCAGCTCTGATTGAGCCAATGAGTGGCCTCATCCACTCACCCAGGTGTATGGCATCACCAGGATTGTGCCCTGGATGTAGGACAGAGGTGGAAAAGAAAAGAAAAGAAAACATACGTGCCGACCATGTCTTGGCACGTAACAGCCTTAAAGCTGCTTGTCAATATATTAACAAGAAGTCAAATTAGCATGTGTAATGTGGTAAAGCTCTTTTGTATTGACAGACCTACAGAGATTTACCACCTGACTCTGCAGCTCCTCTCAGTGCGTTTTAATGTCTCTCAGCTCATTGTTTTGGTTCACTCTCACCACTCTCATCCACCCCCTTTAAAGCAGCAGGCAGCTGTTTTCAGCTACAACAAAAAAAGCTCAGATAAACCCTCTGATAAACCAAAACAAAGCAAACTACAGACAAAGTTAGCAATTAGCTGGTGATGCATAATGGAACATCTGCAGTAGCAGCTAAAGAGCCATGTATTTCCTTCAAAAGCTGGCGAATACCAAAGTGGTGCTAATAGAAAAGTACTGGACTTACATTTATTAGGAGAACACAAACATAACTCCAATTGAATTGTAATGATGCTTCATGTCTGCTGGATCTGTAAATAGGCTAGTTTGCTAGCAAATGCACCACAAAATATGTGTTTTCAGCTTGGTGCAAAAAAGGACACCAATATACCAGTATGCATTAACATCTGGGGACTCCATCTGTAATTTCATAGGTGCTGAATATTCATGACAATAAATGAAAACTGTTCACAGGTGATGCCACACCAATAAAGACTTGGCAGATTTTCAGCAAAAAGTTCTATTAGTTTGTGAAGAACTCTCCAAACATGAAGAGTATAACTTCTGTGCAGTACTTTTCTGTTTGATGTAAGCGGTCACTGTGCTTCTGCTCAATTAAACTCCTCAAAATGGATTTGAGACAAACTCTTCACCACTGAAGTTCTGCCAATCCAATTAATTCCACAAATCTTTTATTTTGTCATTTAACAGCCTGTCCAGTTTTCTCTAAAAACCCTTCTGTTTACTGGCATGTGGCCAGAAACAATCATTGCTCAGACGGACGGGCTCCCTTCAATCATTCATGGACGTCAAATGCTTCTGGCTCGTCACAAAAATTCCTTTTTCTTATCACAAAAAGTGCAACAAGTTCTATACTGTCTTTGATGTGTGAGTCAAACCTGTTGAATATCTCATGTATTCATAAGCCGAGAAGTAAGGACAGAACAAACTCACTTTATATTTGAAAACATATTTTTTTCAGTTTCAGGTGTTTGTCATCTTTTAGCCATAAATCACATGTGTCACAAGACTTTAACTAACCTGCAGGCGCTCCTTTGTAGGTTTACACTGCTGTCACATGTAAAAAAAAAAAAAACACATCTCAGGGAAACTCACCTGTTGCCTCAAGAGGTTTGTTCAGCTGCAAGTCTCCACATAATTCACTCTCCACTGTGTATTATCTGATAAAGACAAAAACACAAAGCCGATCATTGTCATCATTTTCTTCTGTGAAAGTGGCAAGCTCATATTTTTAAGACCTCATGGTGCCAACTGAAAAAGCATTAATGCTAATCTATGTTAAGTGACTTTAGAAGCCCAAACTATATGCTATCCATCTTTACGCAGGTAGGATTCAGCGTGACAAGGCCCCTGTCTTTGCCTGATTGGCAGCTCAATAGACCCTTATGGACCCCTTTCCATCGTATCCCCCCATGCTTCATGTTATCTCTTCAAGATAAGTACGACTGAGCTCCCCTCCGAGGCCTGACTGCAGGGGGGAGTCATCCCTAATCCAGGTGAAGTTGTCTTTCAGAGGCCCCACTTCGCAGGAGTTCTTGGAAAGACCCAGTTGAGGGGTTGGATCAGAGTGTCTGGAGGTTTTCAAGGCACATCCAACCGAGTGTAAACCCCAGAGCAGATCCATGACTTTCTGGAGGGATTATGTAACATTATAACGCCCTGAAGGAAACATGTATTTTTTACATGTTTCCTTTGGCATGCATGTTTCTAGTGATGCTTTGGTCCTCCTGCAGTTTCACTGACCAGAGCTGCATTTCCTCACAGGTGTTTTTTTTTTGCCAGCCTTACGGAAGACATGAAATATGGTCTCATTTTCAATCTTGCATGCACAAACACACACACATATGCACATACTCATACACACACCATCGTGAAAACACACAACCCCTATGTGATATTGCTGACACAAACACACACACACACACACACACACACACATACCCTATGAGGCTTTTTACCTCAAGCACCAGATTATTCTAAAATAAAAAGAGCTTCTGTCAACAGTGTGTGTTTGTCTCTGTGAATTTTAAAGGTGCTGCGTGCGTTTCTGCAAACTCAATAGCAGGGATGGTGCTGGGGGATCACGCCTCAGGCCTCAAAGCACTATGCCATTTGGAAATAAATCAAACAAGCATGAGCTTAAATTATATTTTCTATATTTGTTGTGGAGGATAATGATGCCGTTATTGGCTGCCTCACACTGTGTACAGTAACAATCTATTTCCATTTACTGTTTGCATGGCAGTTGCGACCACGGTTTTGCTTTCTACCAGTAGGAGAGCGCATGTGATCATCATGTTTTGCACATTAAAGATCGAGTATAGCTAAATGAGCATTGCAACTGTTTTGAAGATTAGTTCAATTACTAATGAGAACACATGTTGGCCCATATGTCAATGCTACTACTGAAATATAATTTATTGTATATTCATTTATGTATTTCATATTTTAAATGTATAGATGTACTAATGTAGTAAAGTAATGACAGGGGTCCCCAAAGCCCCAGACTTACTGTCAGTTGGTTTTTGCTTGGGTCACAGGTTGCACACCACCTGATGGGAATTTGGAGGCGATGGGGTAAATACACACTGCACAGAGGGTGGGGAGGTGGTGTAGGGTCAACAGGTGACCAGCAGCAAATGTTCACCCCCAAGGCCCCTCTAACAGCTTAATGAGGCAAAGGTTCGACCAAAGATTTGATTTCTTCTCAGATTATTGAATATGATAAAGTTTTTAATCAAAAAGAGGTGATGCTAACCAGTATTTTAGGAGAAAAAAAATAGCTTCATTTTGTGTAACAAGGTTTTTATTTCTCTTTTTTTCCTTTGTTATCTGTTTAATCCTTAAGCTATGACAAAACTAGCAATTGATCTGCCTAAGGCAGCACAAAACAACTCCACAAAACAGCGTTTGTGTGGTCATGTGACCCTTTACTCAGGGGTCAAACTGCGGTTATTGCGTTTGTGTTTACTCACATGATATTTCACATTACATGGCAAAGCCTACATCAGATGCTCTTCTTCAAATGACTGTAAATCCACACACTCAGCGTCTTTCTATGACATTTAGTACCTTAGACGTGGCTCCGGTGGTTTTCCAACACAAAGTCAGAAGCAGAGCGCTCAGTATCACCTGCTGTGTTGTGAGTGACATCATGCATAGCGTGACATAAAAACTGTAGAAAGCCTGGAGGGCAGGATTTTTATTTATTGTTTTATTTGTCATCTGAGTAAAAGCTGCATGATACAGGTTCATGATTTGCCCTGTTAGCTTGATCCGATATTTGGGGAATATCAACAGAGGCATAAAATACTTGCTGGGCCATAATAAAGGCTCCAACAACAGATGCTAGTTGCTACCTCAAGTGCAAAAGGATTCCTTTCAGTTCAGCTACATGCAGAGTGTGACCACAAGGGATGATTTATTGAGACGTACGCGAGCCGGCTGGGGTCAGTCAGTGATGTATGAATGCTTAGAAATATCACTTTTCTTTGTATGTGCTCTCCTGAAGGATTTATCACTGGTGCCTGGCTACCTGTGTAAGACAGTTCAGTTCACTGATACAATACTGTGGCCCTCTTAGGGATCCAGTACATGTTAAAGCAAAAAATATCAGCAGCAATTGTTGAAAATTGTGTTTTCAATTGCTCAAATGGCTAATGGACGTGCCATTCGTGTGTCTTACAGTCCATGGGTGCAGGTCTGAATCACACAAGGCTTCAGCAGACCACAGCTAAATAGGATTCCACAACACAATAGCTCAGCTCAGGAAAATTATCTTGTTTAGTTGTATTTTGACAATTGCAGCACTTGAGTGTCTTTAATTAAAAAGAACGAGTCTATTAAAAGATACTTAATGTGCTTTTTCAACCATGGATATAAATTAAGGCTTTAATTAAGACATAAATGCCAAAAACAAGTCTGAAGAAAAAGTATCCACTATTTATGTGAGAACACATTCTGCAGCGTCTCACCAGCAGCCCTCTCTAAGCTGCTTCATCAGACGTCCAGCGTTCTGTTGGCTCGTCCTCCTCGTCTCCTCCTGGCTGCCTCTGTCTGGATCTCCAATGCTCCCATGCTGCTTCTCCTTTACTCACAGGCTGCAGGATATGTGTCTTGGTCTAATTGATGGCTTATTGCCAATTACGTCTGTAAGGAGGAAGCTCTTGCCAGTGTCTTTTCTCTCTCTGTTCACAACGACGAGTGGTGGAATTACTTTAAATGTAGTCTTTCAGCATTTTCTGCATCTTGCCTTGTGAGGTTGTCTGTAATATGATATACATGATATGTTGTCTGTAACTTACCAGGTAACATGATTGCAGTTGTGCATGATTCATGTCCAGTGCCAACGTAAAACACAGATGCCCTTGTGTCCCGTCACAGTAGCTTGATTAAGACGGAAATATCTCAACAACTATTGGATGAATTTCCATGAAATCTGGTACAGGCATGCATGATTCCCAGGCGATGTATCCTGCTGACTTTGGGGATCCCCTGACTTTTCATATAGGGCCGTCATAAAGTCAGCATTTCAATTTATCCAGTACTTTGCTTTATGAACAAACACCTGCAAAACAACTGACATCAGCCTCAGCTGTCCTTTGTGTGTAGGCTTAGCAGCTGTTAGCATGCTAACATTGTAAACATGAACATTATACCTGCTTAGTATCAGCTTTGCCACTGTTAGCATGTTAGCAGTAAGTTTAAACCACCACTGTGACTAAGTACTGTACAGTACAGTGGAGACCCTGAGTCTTGTTTGTATTGAAGGGTATTTCTTGTAGACAAACAGCATTTCATCTTTATATGTGAGACCTGCATTGTTTACATCCATGTTTATATCAGCTAGCAGATTTCTTTTTTCTGTCCTCTTTCTGCCTTTTGCTGGTGCCACATTTCTTGGTGGGATACCGGTCACCAACTGTCAATCACAGCATAAAAGCAGTGGCAGGAGAGTGTATCGTACATACATGCTTGTGACATAATGTTGACCTATTCATCAAAAGACTGCTCGACAATGCCAAAGAGTACATTTTAGTTGCCCAACCTTATCCATACTTCAATTGACATGCAGAGATATTACCTACATGAAGGAACAGTAAATCTGGACTTTGTGGAATCATTCAGTACTTTCTCTCTGGCAATAGGATAAAGACAAACTGTCTGAGAAACAGCTTTTATTGCTAGCTAGCCAATGACAGCTTCCACTGGTATGAAACCTATAGTTAACATGTCTCTTATCAACAGTAAAACATGCAGTCCAACATCACAATGAAAGCTGCAGGGACATAGCTACCAAACGTGTTTCCACCCATCAGAGTTTCATGGTAACCACGGCATCAGGACAACAGGACCACGGTAAATACACATCTCTCAACACGTGCATTCAGTGAAATGTAGAAACTATAGCGTGCTATAACATGCTGGTGGAAGTGGCTCTTTATACAGCATCTGTGTGTCTTTCTGTACTGATAAATACTAACAGGGGTAAAACAGAAGCAAAGATAAAGCCTCTGCCCTGAAACACATACTGTTCTGTGTATTCCAAAACATGAGGGCAGGCACTTATAAGAGCACGCACGCACACACACACACGCGCACACACACACACACGCGCGCGCACACACACACACACACACACACACACACACACATATTTTCAGACTGGAATTCAAATCTTTCTGTGTTTTGCCTTGATACATAATGGAATGACACTGACATTTCCCCCCAGCTATTTCACACACACACACACACACACACACACACACTCACACACGCATCAACAAAACAATGCAAACAAAAGCTGTGTATCCTTGAGGCCGAGCCGACATCACGCTCTCCCTTTCTCTAAAAACACCATTTGAATGTTGATCCAGGAGCTCTGAATCCCACACTTCCTTGTTGTGGCCCCTTCTGTTTATCGAGTGTCCTCAAGATAAATGCAGAGATGCCGGCTTTGTTGCCTGGTGTTTTATCTTAGGCAAATTCTTCAAAATGTTGAGAGCTGTTTATTAAAGTGACAATGATCAATAATGACTGATGTTGTAATTATAGGCCAATAGCAGCGCCATTTGACGTTGAATTTTAAGTAGGCTGAGGGAAAAAACGCCTAGAGCTACTCCATCAAGAGCATGTTCGTCTCCAGCAGCATTTCTTTGTCTAATTAATCTTCATTTAGAGAACAGATCCGTCTCACTAATGCACTTTTATCATTGCTCAGTGTTATACAGTATGCTTCTATAAAAACATTCAATCAGAAGCTCGCTGCTGCACCTGAAACCAGTGCTGCATGTTTGTTCTGTGCAGCACTGTGGAAAAGTGAATAATGTATGTTGTTCTGTTCTAATTTCTCAACAGTCTCTCCTTAATTGTCTTTCCTCGTTATGAACTCTATTGACGGTTCTTGTGTCTGTCAGTACATCTGCTGCTGTTTTCAAGGACAGGCCTCACTTGCCTGCTCTCAATGGGAGTTATCCTGTTAAATACTGTAAATGTTAGATGTAGAAGAATCACATTTGTGACATGTCTCTTGTAAACAGATCCAAAATGAGCCCAGGCATCACATAGTCTGTGCCAAGGCTGTACAACCATCCATATTCAATTATGTATTGTTTCCATCTGCGTCTGGATACAGATCTGCGCCAAAATAGAAACTGTTAATAGACAAACATCGCATACATGAGCCAGATTGATTAATTCAAGTGAGTGCATTATAATTCATTTCTGTATAGATATTGCAGGATATTTTCAAAAAGCCAGGAAATCTTTAGGAAAAAAATAAATATAAAATGTATTCATCTGAATCTACATCCAGACCATACCAAATACTTCATTTTTACCTGGTGCACGGCCTAATTCCCCATCTAATTATTCTGAATTAGTTCAAGTTCGAGTTATACTGTTAACAAACTGAACAAACCCCCTGTTGGAAGGTAGAGTTACTTTTGACCTACACATTGGTCTGCAGTTACATTCAATCTGCATTCAAAGAATGTCTGGCCACTATAGGGCAGCACAACAAGCTGTAAACACAACAATGACATTATCACCTGACATAGTTGATGGGAAACAGTGGCTTATTTTCGCTCCATGTAGTGACATTAGCATCTATTTGGAGGCATGTTTCTGTCCACTTGATAGATGCAAGTCTAATATTCACTCTTTTAGTACTGTTTTGGTCACCACCACCTTCTGAGAATCATACCTGGCTCTTCAGCTGCTAAATGCTCCACTGTGTTTACCAGCTAGTTCACCACTATCTGTGTGCTGTTTGTTGCTGGGTTAGTGTACAGTGGGTTTATCAGAGCATTTCTGCTTGAAACAGCAGGGTTGGGGGGGTGCACTACCAGCAACTCTTCACATAACATCTCATCTGATCCATGTACAAGTATTGATTAGAGCAGCTTTACTGCTTGTTATTGCAGCCGTCATATGACGTTATGCAGCTTTAACCTTTTTCTGTTTTGCTTGGCTGACATTGGGGTGCCTTGCTGAAGGACACTGCAGCAGTCAGTCCTGAAGGAGGAGACAGTGTTTCCTGTTGTTGGTGACAACAACGCTGATGAGAGTGAACCAACGTAAAACCAACACAATGAGCTGAAAGGCACTAACATACTTTGTAGAGCTGAGGGCAACAGATGTTTTGGGTTTGTTATCACAAGATACACAAAGCGATTTGATCTATTGTTCAAATAATAATATTGATCAGAGCAACGTTTATATGAACGCAGCTCAAAATGAACTTTGAGATGTTTGAAGTTGAGAATAGCTACCTACAGCTTTCTGCATTGTTAACACAAATAGGTCCTAATTCTTCTTTGTCTCGTCATTTAAATGAGCCAAGCTAACGTTTTGTACAATGGTTGTGCTTGTTTGTCTTCACCAAGTCCTGCTGGCACAGAGAAGCTCCAGGGAGGGAATCTCAGGATTAAGTTCTTGTTCAAGGACGACTCGAGATTTATTTTGGAGGAGAGAAGGTTTTTCTAAGTGCTGACCTTCAAGCATCAAAAATGCTTCTTTACCCAGAACACATGCATCTGCAGGTTTCCATCCCAACAACTTGCTACAGACACAGACTTTATGTTTTGCTGTGAATCCTCCGTAGGAATCCCAAGATCCTGAAGGTTAACTGAAGACATAGAGGAAAACCCAATTATTTCTTGTGAAAAATGTTATATCATGTCCCAACGGCACAGCAGCAGTGTCAGTTAAAACAGATGGAAGAGTGAACAAATCTTAATTGATTGCATATCATCAGACTCACAGCACAAAATGTACAAAACAAGCGTCCTCTCTTTGTCTTTCTAAAACAAGAACCTCTCCACAGACACAAGTGCCGACTTGGCCTTGTTGAATTTGATATTCACCTTTGGTTTAGTGTGAATGTTGCTCCCATTTTTAATCAATCATCACCTTAAACTGCTGACATCTGTTTGTTGTCTTGTTTACCATCTGTGCTGCCACAATTTGTGACTTAGAGTAGAGGAGACCGAAGCCTACGAAACAAATTTCATCTTTCTCTTCATGAATACCAGAAGGCTGGTGTGACAATATTTCCCCCCAGAGAGTGGCTCATATTTACAGTAAATCCCAAAGAAATCCCTGTCTGACGTTATCATTGCAAATAAACACTACACCAGTTATTAGTTCCTTCTCTTTGGCTGAAGGTCTGATTATTTCGGGAATGCACTTGGATTTCAGTGGCACACAGTTGAGAGCTAAATCGATTCTTTATGTGCCAATAAGGAAAATGGCGATGATTTTGCCTTCATTTTTTTCATTAAACTGTTGCCCAAGTTTGAAGCACATTTCTGAAATTTCCAGCACCAGTATCCCTGATCCATTCTATTATTTTGCTGCTGCTTTACATCTAAGATGCTTTTTGTGTTTCTACTGGACATATTTTTGTCTCCTGATCCACACTGTGGTGTTTTTATTAACCTTTGTGGTGATACAAGGGGCCCCATCTGAACTCAGCTGACGGACCCAGTCTTTTTATTCTTTAAGTTATGGACTGGAGGCAGCATGACATAAAAGCTTTGTTTATAGCAGAAGATGCAGAAACAGGAAGCACAACGTCAAGGTGCATTTTAGAAATCAGTTTAATTGTGCCCAGTTATCCACTTCAGCCAAACTAAATTACTTTTTTGTTATATTTTCCACTCAGTGTCATTTATGTGCAAATGAAAATGCACATAAAAATAGACCTCCACTGGCTTTTTCTGTTCTGACTACCTGCTCCCACCACGCCCAGTCATTTTGCTATAAGTTATCTCAGATAGAAAAATGTTCTCCATAAATCATTCTTTTGGAAATGTATCATTGATCTAGCTGGACAGACCGACCGTCTGATGATCTTCAGCTGTTAGTGATCAATGCTAACAAGGACCTTTGAACTCCGGTGCTTCATCAAAACTCCTCCGAAGTGCCTTCCACAGATCGAAGCGAGCGTCAGGGTATTGATCGTTCATGGTGCTTGCTCTGTAGCCTTTTTTCTGCCATATTGCTTGCACATGTTTACAAGTTTTCATCTGTAAAAGAACTTTTACATTAGCATTCCTGATCTTTGGCTGTCGGGGTTGTCACAGTTGCTCCTCTTCTGCAGCAACAGATGAACTCCGCGTTGCCACATTATAATGAAGCCACAGATTCTTTATAGGGCACCTTTGGTTTGTCTGCTGTTGTTTGGCAGCTATGAAAATGTTCTCTCCCTAATTAGGCTCAGCAGCAAAAGACCCATATCTTGCCAATTAGCTCACATTCAGAGCAAAACGTGTGTATTTGCATGTGTGGTTGCTCAAGAGAGTGTTTGCAAAGTTCCATCTGTCCTCTGCAGAGTTCCATATCGCTCATTATAAATAAAAACATTGATTGAATGGAAATTGCATTTCAGTCATTACTTGACTGTATGAAGACTTTCTGGCTTTGTTAACTAATCAGTGAATTGCTCATTTGAATTGCAGATGACGCCGTCTCTCTGTGCGCTTTTACAGTGAATGAGCAGACCTGGGGCTGAGTGAGGTCTCATTATATTTCCCTTCATTCAGAGACATACACACAAACCCAGGGGCTTACATCCATCCATACATACACATGTTAAAGTCTGATATGGACAGGCTAGTCTAATGTGTTGTGCTGTGATTGTGTGTTGTTGGTGCTTTCTTTACATCTACTTTAACAGACATGAAAGGCGTCATCATTTCTGGCATCCTATATGAAAGGATGCAGATGCAATCACAGCTGTGATTCTGTGGCTGTGAAACGTGATGGGTCTGAGTGATTGAATAACTTTATGGACAAAGGCATTGGACCTCCAGTTACCTTCAAAATATCCAACATTTCATCACCAGCAAAAAGTTCTAACACACCTCCGCTCAGCTTGTGGTTGCTATGGTAACCACATGCACTGACACTGAACTCCAAACCCAAAATGCCTGAGAGCTGTCACTTTGCCACACAACTCTTAATAAATTAAACACAAACTCAGGGTGAGCAGTTATTTACTGTAACTCACTAAATCACAAAGTTATGCTTTATTGCAACTTGTGCAACTTACAGTTACATAAAATAATTATAATATGAAACATGACAATAAATGAAAGTAAAAATGTTTTTTCTCTTATCTCATGCGGAGCTGGTGTTGGGAAAATACGTTTTCAACTTATCTGTGCTGATTAGTAATTAATGCTTTCAAAAGTATGAACTCTGTGCACAAACCCCTGCAGTCATTTGCACGGTCCAGGTCATAATTTGTGCGCACAAATTAACATAATGTTAAAAGATTGTGTGCAACTAAATATTGTTAAGCTCAAAAGTCCACTTAGTAGGTTTTAAGGAGCATTAAGCAACATCTGCTACGACGTTATACTGTTCCCATGAGCTTCCATGCTCTAAGTAAACAATATTTACTTTTTAACACATGCTCAAGGGATGTCAAATTAAATATACAACAATTCATAACAAGTATATAATTTAACCCTGTTCAAAAATCTAAACAAAACTTGCAGAAGATGCCCCATTCAGATTAGCTTGGCCATTTACCACAGCTTTCTTTGTTTATTTGAACTCTGACAAACATCCAATTCAAAAATAGTGCTGAGGTGACAGTGACAAATATATAAGGTTTTGGGATTTTGTGTGCCACATCTTGCTCATGGATGTAGAGTCCTTTTCTAGTTTAGTAAGATACTTTTTGGAAGACAGGCTGCAGAGATGCCAGTTCCAGAAAAAAGGCTTGATTGATCTATTGCATCTTACCAGCTTTGATGAGCTGGATATGACACTACAATGAGGTTTTTCACAGAAGAATCTTCCCATTCTGTCTGCAGCGCCTGCACACGGCACATCTTTCTGGCCAAGCTACTGAACCGTGCACAAAAACACAAACAAAAACACACAGAGCCTCCGCCCGACACGGCACACACAGTCAACATGATAGGATTGCTGGTGTTTGTCCTGTTAGGGAGGAGAAATGAGCAGAGATAAGGAGCTGTGATCCTCCTGTTTGTTTACATCTCTATCACAGCAACCTGACAGCAGTCATACTCTTCAAACAAAGACAGATGGCTGCTGGGAAAGTCAGGAGAAGTCTGTCTCCCTCTCTTTCCCTCATCCCTCTATCTATTTATGTCCCTCTCTTTGTCTCTTCCTATCTTTTAGTACTTTCTCTGCAGAGTGAATACTTTTGGAGCTTCTAAACTTTATTCTATTTTCTAGTCTAGACTGTCATCTGGCAGGGGGTTTGCTGGATTATTTTACAGCACAAAACAGGAAGGGGGCGCCGTTTTTTAAAGATTAATCTGAGCAAAATCTTTCGTGGTACGTGGTGACATCAGATGGAAGAAGAAAAAAAAATTTCTACGTCTTTATGTGCTTCACAAAGTCGGGCAAGGAGGAAATGTGGCTTAACACATAACAAGGTAACAAGTCCTCATACTTAAATGACAAAATATGGCGGTTGTCATGTGACTCAAAGATCAAATTTAATCTGATCTGCCACTTATGTGGTTAAGTTTCTGCAGCTAAAATGAATTAAAACGCTTCCATGGTTAAAAGAAACCAACACTGAACCTGAAACCATGGCCTCTGGTGCCGAACTCAACCAGCTAACCCGACCTCCTTCTTAAAGGCCTGGTCCAACCAGGAAGTGGCACAACAAAATCACCTGAACGTCTTCGTGTTGATGTGACTACTCATAAAGCCAGTTAGTAATCAGATGTGGTGAGCTAACTGCTAACATGCTAGGACTGTCATTCACAATAGCTTTCCCAGCTAGCCAGCTTGCTAATTATCAGTTACTTTCTGGTTCGGAGCTGTTTACACGCCAGCAGAGGAGGATGAATAGTGGATTGTGCAACAAAGCTAAGCTACAACAGCTTCCCTTGTTTGGACACTTCAGTTCTCAATTCCCTCAAAAGGTCTCTTTTAAGACCATTTGTTATTGACATAGATCATGTGTTAACCCGACGCAGCAGAGTGAAGCACATTTACTTTACTACTGATTGTGGCAAATCCACAAAAATGACTTGATTTCACTGCAAAATGTAACCATTTTAAATTCTGGCATGCGAGTTAGAAAGTTTTACACTACTTCTACCTTTGCTACAGAAAGAGGACAGTTATTACTCGCATAGCTGCGAGAGGCTACTTGTAAGGAAAATATAAAGATAATTAATAAAGGCCAGTCTCCTCGTGGTGCATGCATTACTCTCCAAACAACTTCAGTTCTATTCCTTTTACTTCAAACTTTTCCATTCATCAGTTCAACACAACCTGAGTTTGCACTGGCTTATATTTTGTCTCTATAGTCACGCCTAGTTTTACAGACATTATTAAATATTATATTCACCAACATGGCCTCTTTCTTTTCACTGTGAAAGATTACAGATTGAAAGGTTTCTACTCTCTCTACTCAAAAAAAATATTTCTAGGACATTTTATCGGGTGTGTGGGAATTTCTGGCTTTGTGCATCTGTGTTTGCTCTTTGTGAATTAATTTTCACATCTGCAGCCAAACTGAGACTTTCCACAACCTGTTGAACCAGACAATTTTCAGTTTTTATCAGGGTTTGCAGATTAAAAACTTGTCTACAGTGTATCCATCTCTCTTTCTCTCACATTTTCTGGTGTCTGCAAAAGTCTATTTCCTTTCCTTAATAATTGGTGTATTACTTCTCCTGTCTCGTCCCTTCTCAGTTTTAGACAAGACATTCAATCTTCTATCAAACAGCACCCAGAAACAGCCTCTTCCTCCACACTGTGAATGATCCCAGTCATTGGCGTAGCTCCTGCCGTAGGTTCACTCACACACACAACAGGGGACGGCAAATCCCGGAGAGGCCGTGTGACGCTGTCTGGGTGAATACAGACGAGACGCCGGCTCCCTTGTCTCTCCGAGAGGCAGTGGAGCATCCACTTCTATATCACACACTGGCAAGCTTCCACCCAGCTATCTCATACCTTTCATTTTAGGGTTTATGAACCCGCATGCATGCAAGAGTGAACACACGCACGCAGGGAACAGGAAAGTGAAAACGCACATAGCTGTTGATGTGGCAACCTCTTTGAGTTTAGATGATTTCATGCATTTACTCAAGTACTGTACTTTAATTCAGTTTTGAGCTTTTGTTACTTTTCTTTTTGAATATATATTTAACATTTTGGGAGGCTTTAATTGATTCTTGCACTACATTTTGAAGAGGAATACGTTGACGTAGCGGCAGGAGTAAATCTGTAAAGGAATCCATCAATTTATCTGAAAGCAAGGAAATCCCAGATTGTGTGTGTTTCCACTTTATGTCATATGTTCAGATGTTGGATTATAGAACATTTGTAGCAATGAGGACATTTTAAATTTGAATACATTTTTGTTTACCATTACTCAAAGGGCATTTCTGGTTTAATACGAGTTGGATCTTGTTTTTGTACTTTTCATCATCATTTTTATGATTTATATTAAATTTAATTTACCAAGTTAATTGCTAAGATGAGTGAACTGCCCCAATGGCTACAGAAACATTTGTTGAACCTTGAACTGCAAACAAGGCCATCTTAGCATTGAGCAGTTTTGAATAACAAACATTAAAACATATAATAACTGAAAACTATATTTGAAACAGAGACGGGACGGGCTCAGGGAAAAACAACAATATACCCAAGACGTTTGCACTGGGAACACATTTTTAATTGAATGAATAGGCCACTGTGCAGCCTGGAATCCAGTTCTCCTAATACATCCATCCACAGTAATAATTCCACCATTTGCTTTCATTTTGTACTCAAATATGTTTTATTAACCTGGAGGCTTTCTGATTGTCTGCTTGTGTTCGTGTGAGAAATCAGTAGTAGTACATTATGCTTACTGATAGGACTGACAACAACATTTGAAAGCAGGACTTTGACCTGTAGGAGAGTATTTTATACATTATTGCTTCCTTACAATATGGATGGATGTAACAAGGAATCTCACAAGGCCGGAGCTAATGAAACCCTTTCGAAATCAATTAGATAAACTCCAAACACGAGTTGACAAGATCAAGGCTGTTTTTCTCTGCTCCTGAAAAGATGTAATTTGTGAGGTTTTCACCTGACAGCAATATGTTTTATGTGTCAGATGTGAGTGCACAAACGCATGCACACATATGAAAACACTTAGATGTGCTGAACTACCAATGCATATGCGCATACACCCACAGATGAACGCACACAACACATTTTAAAATCCAATTAAGCTGGGGCTGTGGGATCTCAGACCTACATGCCAAATGGCTTTGAGTGTCTGCACGTCATCCGCACTGTGAGACAGCTGACAACAAGATTATGGCCATGAGCGGTGCATTTGTGGTTTCGGCCCGATGATAGCATATTATTAGCACTGCAGAAGAGAGCAAATGTGTCTCCACCATGTGAAGGCTTGTGTCATTTGATCCAACAAAAGAACAATGTCAAAAAGCTTTTTTTCCTTCATGTGCTGCTGATGTGTGTTTGTAATTGAACGAGTAGTCCTGTGTATGTGTGTGGGTTTTCTCTGTGTGTGTCTCCAAATATGTCAGTGCAGGTGTAACAACCAGAATCAAATAGAAACTGACACTTCACAACTGCAGGAAATTAGATTGAAAAATGTAAATAAATCACAGATATTCACTATTTCATTCTCAATGTATAAATAAAAGTATGTCAGGTATAAAAGGTATATTAGGTGACATGATTTATTCTATCTTTAGGTATTACAACTTATTGTTGCTTGTTGCTGGTGAGCTGTTTTACCAATAAATCTGCAACACGTTGAACTGTATTGAAACAACTGAACTGTGCTCAGCAGAGTGGCAGCATCCAATGGCGCTGAACAACTTTCAGATTTGCGAAGCTGCCGCCTGCCCGCTTATTGTTGTCTTGGCTTGAGTTTCTTGCAAAACTTTTTTACTGGAATGCCAAGCCAGCTTTGACATCCCAGATGCTGGGCTTTCCCACACGCACAGAAAATCAGCACAACAGTCACAGCTACAAAATGATACTCACTGATAATCATTGGAGAATTAGTGGCAAATAGTTCATCGCCAAAAGTGAGAACTTTTTTGGCCCCATCACTGGGCAGGATTCGGACGCCCCTTTTTGGTTTAATATCCATTTCTTATAATAAATCTATGGTTTCTACAAAACACACGTTTGCTTTTTTCAAAATTCTCTTTGGGAGTTTCCGTTGACTTCTGTACTTTCCATTTTTTATGTACACACTTTTATACCTTTGATTTTAGTAAAGAAAATATATCATACTGATGATTCAACCAGGAGAGTTTCGTGCTCTGCATCAGTCACCACATTCAAACCTCCGATTCCACTGAACTGAACAGGGTTGCACTTGCCATGAAAACTGTAATACACAGACAGTATGATGCAACCACTCACTGCAGAGCCAACATATTAGTTTTAATTGAGAACTTGCTTGTGTCTCTTGACTTTGAGACTCTGATAGACAAAATGTTCCCATTATGTTGAGTTAGCAGCTTCCAACGCTGATGACCCACAGAGCTCACTGTGGGCTTCAACTGGTTTCAAAGTTTTAAACCTTCACCTCTGTTAATAAGCATATTTTATGTTGTAAGAATTGCACTCCTCAGCATCACTTAGTATTTTCTGTGAGTGATAACTTGCCCAAGTGGATCTGAACAACCTGCGTGCTGCTAAAAACTTAGTATTTTTTAAACAAAGAATTAAAAGTGTTGGAGTCAGGTCTGGTTGGACCGCTGTCGCTCCAAGTTAACTTCTTCAGACGGAGACTTACTGTAGCATTAAGACGCACAGTGTGTTTCTGTGTCGCGCAGGAAAGGAAAAATGAAAAATTGAACAATGAAAGCATAAAAGCAGTCGACGAGAGATTGTTCTGCAACAGGAGAATGCCCTTAAAACTCTACTGTATGTGCATGTGTGTGTAGCTCTCTGCATTTCCCTGGTGGAGCCGCTTTGTAGTTTATTTTCTTTATTCCTCCATAGTGCGCTCCTATTGCCAATTAGCTGACAGTTGTTTTATTATTCTTTTTCAAAACCTCAATCCTAAAAAGTGAAGCAGAGAAAGGAGGGGTGAAAAACGTATTATTATTACACCGGAGCATCGCCAGTCGCACAACCTCGGGAGGTTCTCTCAGAATAGCTCAATGATCAAAAGGCATGAAAATGACATGTTATTTACACTGCTTTGGTTGGGAGTTTTGGAGGGTGGGGTGGCCAGATACTTGGAGCATCGGGGGATGAAAACATGTCAAAACGTGACTGGGTTCATGAACAGTTAATTTCTCCTCCATACGTGTTTGTCGGGCAAACATACTTGTTACGTTCAGAGCAAGTGACTGTTAACAGTTTACGCTCCAAAACAACCGTGTCACAGCCTTTGACCCCGGAAGAATTATAAGCCATGGCTCCGAAGAGCTTTTACAAAGCTCAAAAATACTACAGAATGAAATGAACAAAGGAATTAGAAAACAAATAAAGAGAAGATTTGCATTGTAGCTCATTAAAGGCGACTCAGCAGAATCAAGTTAGACTCCCAGCAAACAAAAACAAAACTGCAGTGAGGGAGTTAAGTTGTCCATAAAATGCAGATGCATACAAATGTCAGACAATCATATTTCCTCTGGCAGGCTTACCAACTCCTGAGGGAAATATCTGGCTCTTAATCTGCTAAATGCTCCACTACGTTCACCAGCTAGTTGCTAACTGTGCCTGTCTGCTGTCTGCTGCTGAGCAGGTAGTGTACAGTGGCTTCAGCTGCCTGCTGGCCAGAAACAACGCTTTAAGAGTGGTGAGAGTGAAACCAACGCAGCAAAGTTGCAGCCAGACAGATAACCAATGAGCTGAAACTCTGTTTAAAGCCACGGGGAGCTGCAGACTCAGCTGATGATGCTCTGGAGCTTCATCACCACCGGCGACCTCTTTCACGTTGTTTTTGTCGGCCCTGACAGTCCAGCTTCACAGCACATTCACTTCTACTGCTGAATCAAACATATCAACTTAAAGTCTTTTTGTGATACAAAACGTACACGTTTTTTTCATCTTGTGTTATGACCAACACCCCCCTCCTTCATCCCTGCCACTCTTGTACAGCCGGCATCCAGCGCCTTATCACTGTTGATATCTTCAAGCAGCCAATGTGGGGGACACAGCAATGACCTAAAAGAGTTGTGGGGTAAACACAAGTTAAGCCGGGCCGGTGTTTACATGCAGCGCAGCGGTTTGTTGCAACATGAGTCCTGAGAACAGCCGGGCCGAGCTGGAAACAAGAAGCAAGGGGATCATGGGAAAAAAAGCATGATGAACTGAGGTCACATCCGTCCACCTTTTGTGACTGAGGAAGACATTTTCAAATAAGTGCACTTGATGAGGATATTTGGCTGAAAAGAGGAGAATGTATAATATAAAATAGGGATTTGTGCCAAACATAGAATGAAGACTACATACAGATAAAAAGTTTAAATGTCATTATCAAGGAATATCATTCAGTGGAGATTTAGGCCTGCAGGAGCCACTGACGGAAAATAATGACATTGCAATGTTCTGATCCCATCATAACTCAAAATAGAGGTCCCGTGTGCTACAATGTTTGCAAATGATGCAAACGTGAACTTTAAATTAGATTTTAGAAACTTTTTTCATTATCTTCTTTTTATGTCGAAAGTTGTTCTGTCCCTTTAAAGAACCCCATTTACGTGTGGAGTAATGTCTTCAGTTAAAGTGCCATCAGTGTGTTGAATCTGTCTGGTATTACACAAAAAAGGTTGTTTAATACTGTTTCAGGGTTTTAAGAGCTGCTTGCACTGGCATGGCTTTGGATATATTAATACACATTAAAGCACATGCATTCTAGGTTTTTACTGGCACTGAGTTTGATGATTGTTTTTAAACTGGAATAGCTGTTTTGGTTATTGTTATTTACTGTATTTTTGCTGTCATTGTAGGAGTTCAAGACTGCACTTGGGATTTTATAAATGTTTCAAACAGGAAGAAGTTGAGTGAAATTGAAATGATACATTTTTGGATTTGGATTTAGATGGTCTGTTCATTGAAAACCTGAGCATGTGTACAGACAGTCCTAGCGTGATTTTGAGCCTAAGTGCAGCTTGCAGAGCATCCCGTCACCAGACCTGCCATAGAGAGAAGAAGTAGTACGGTAGCTGGGATATGCCAGTCCCAGGGAGCAAATGTGACAAAATTGCTTGTCTTCTGGAGAGCTGACACCGGAAACAGGACAATGGCGTATCCTAGCAGGTTGATGGGTGTCAGCTTGCCAGAGTACAACACTGTCAAGCCACCGCTGGTGTGTGGGGGGGCTCACATAACGCCTGGTGCAGGTAGTTTGACATGCATCAAATGCTTCCTGTGTGTGTGTGTTGCCCTTCAGGAGAGAATGAATGGGACTTTTATTTTTGGAACTCTGGATGGCTGAAACAACTCCTCCCACTTCACAACCCTATACCCTTGGCGTAAAAGAAAATGCATGTTTCTAATTGGTTGTCAGCCAGGCGGGATTAACAGCTCGGCAAAGACGTATCAGTTGGCTTTTGGTCATTTAATTCATCGTAAATTTGCATCCTCACTGACTTATGTCTACCCATTTCTGTATCTACTCTAACTGGTTATCTGTTGTTGCCTGTTTGCAAGACAAATCATTTTTGAGTTGCTATTATTTTGCAATTATTAACTTTTTAACAATGAGCCCAACTTTAGAGGCTGTTGGTTGGCTTGTAATTGGATTCTGAGAGTGATGTGCTTGTATGTGATTGTGTATGTGGAGTCGTGACATCTGACTCTCTCCCTCTATCTCTCTCTCTCTCTCTCACACAAAGACACACTCCCTCTGTTTCTGCATGTGTTGGAGAATGCAGGGGGTTGTGTGTGTGTGTACAGAGATTTTTTTTGCTGTATATCCAGGGCACATTGTCTGGACAGGGAAAATGAGAATGGATGGGATTGTAATTACTGAATGGAGATATCCACACAGTGTGAAATTAGAAAAGGCTGGGCGAAAACCTCCCACGGGCACAGCCGGTAAAGAGAGAGTAGTTGTCATGGTGATAGGTGAATTCAAACAGGGCTTCACAAACCTTCAGGGAAAGAGGTGTGAGTGTGTGTGAGTTTTTCCTTTGTGTGTGTAAGTATGTGGGGTGGTTTGGGGTGTGTTTATGGATTTTTTTTGTGAAAGAAGAGAGAAAAGTTGCTGTGACCTTGATGAAGACTCACAGGGTGTCGTGTTTTCAATTTTTATTAGAGCCTCACCTGAACTGAGAATGGAGTTGGTCCCATAGGGCTTCATATCACCTGGGGATGGGGTGTACATGTTACCCTTCTGTCAAAAACTCACTTCGGTCTCCCAACTTTTACAGTTTTTGTAGTTGAAGTGACACTGAGCTCTGAGTTGATGGAAATGCACATACAGTCCTTTGTGTTGCCTTCAATTGTTGCTGCGCTCACAGGAATATTTACTCCATGAGCAGCAGTGAGGGCGTTGCAACTTTTCCCCCTCGGTGTTGCCTCTCAGGCTGCATACAGGCTGCCCTGAGCATCTGATTGGTGGCAGTCACTATGCAAAATGCACCTTGTCTGGCATGTTTTTTTTTAATTTACTTTTTACAAATAAACTTAGATTCAAACCTAAATTTACAGGTGATATACTGTCCTAAACATTAAAACATAACATCAAACAAAGATAAGGCAGCAAAGGACAAAGCTCTGAATACATGAATGATTTTTGGGAACTTAAAAAACCTTTAACTTATAAAACAGAATTTATTAGCCATGCTAGCAGCACAACTAGCGTGGCTAACAAAATGCTTTCATTTTTTTGTCTTTTGTCTGGTTGAAGAGCTCCTGACTTCATTGTGTCTCCCCACTTCTGAGAAGCAACGCTCAAGTTGTAACCCTGGTGACTTAAAGTGCTGAATAAATGCAGTGCAGGTGATAAACACGTACATACTAAATCAATCCATTGTTCTGCTGAAAGACAGTCACGGTTATTATAAGTACGGCACCATGCTGGCAAATGGAGCCCCGGCGACGGCTCTTGCTTCAGGGACATGCTCTGTTTCCAAAATACCACTGTTTAAAAGAAAAACGTTATTTTCAGTTCATCGCCCCATCCTTAAAACACTTACATGTTTGCATCTTCAGGGTTATTCCGATTCTGTTGGCAAAGTTGTTAAAGAAAAGCTCCAAGTTGGTTTTTTTCACAAATTAATTTCCTGGCAAAGGTATTTTGGCAGTATTACATTTTCCAAGAGGAGAATATCTTATTTGGGAGCAAAGCTAATCATTACTACCCATTTGATTTTAAAAACTAGAGTACACTGCCAAAAGGAGAGTTGGAGAAACATTTACGTCATTGTATCATCTTATTCAACTGGGATCTAAATTCCTCAGTTGAAAACATTTTTCCACTAAGGCTCTTTAATGTGATTTCTTACTGTGCCATAATGTTGGGCTTGTTTGGTGTAATGAACGTTGCCACTTCCTGCACATCAGCAGGCATCAAAAAGCCACTGGGATACTTCGTAAAGTCTTTAAAGAATCGACAATTTAATGACAATATTAATTAGTCCTTCTTGTAAAATGAGATTTTCTAACATTTCCTGTCTGTGATGACTTGTGATGCAGTTTGTTTGTAGCCAAACGTGTTGCAGCAGACGTTGACCAACATGACGAAGGCTGTTGGTGTTTGGACAAAATGACTGACGACAAGGTCACTATGTCGCTGAAGAAGATCCTTCACCACAGGAAGTATCACAACCTGTGAAAGATGAAGACTTGACAGACAGCTGCATAAAGAAAGTGTTTTGTTTCAGGATATATTTATCCATGTGTGAACCTGTTACTCTGGATCCTTTGGAGTTTTCTGTGATGTTATCATTCAGACTCAGACCCACAAAAGATGAATTGACTGGACTACAGAGAACGTCATTTCTAGACTAACTTGAAATATGAACATTTTGTCGAGATTAGGCTACTGTAAAGTCTACACCTTTTGTGATTGTTAGCATTAAATAAAAAATATTCCAGCTAATTTAGCTAATTTTGTTTATTAAAAAAGAAATTCTAACCCAGCTGCTGCTTCAAAACCCAGAAATGAAGGGGAAAGAACTTCCCTGTGCCAGTAGACTACTATACTTGCTACATCAATTCCAACAGTACAACATACTCACCTTGTCATACAGACTACTTTAATCCTTTTAATATAATGGAAATACTGTGCACTCTACTTAGATCATTTCATGCAATAAATATGCTGTTAATGAAACTCAACACTTTCTTTAGCTTCACATTCCAGGGAAGAAGGTGTTATGCCCCAAAACAAATGAATGATTTTAATGTGAGGTGGCAGGAGATTAGAAAACGTCTCACTATAATATAAGATATATACATATAAAACAGAGGGGGCTTATAAATAAAGGCCTTTCTCCGATAAAAACATGGTTCTGTACAGTATGCATTGCCGTATTTCTTTATGCCAGTGAAGATGACAGACTTCACCTCTGTTGACAGAAGCATCTCCGGATAGAAATAGATAAACTTGGTTCACTGACAAGCGGGAATTTTGTCTATGTGGCCATGACATTATCTTGGAGAAGGTCCCAGCGTGGGGTGCACTGAAAACACTGGCAGTGAGCCACCTATGACTGCATTACGTAACCAGAAGCCCGAGACAGATGAGTGGATTCCTTTGTCAGAGTTCAAAGTGCGCTGTGAAAAGATGATGGCGTCCTTTTATCAGCACTCCATTGTAATGAGTTTGTTCATCACCTGGGGGAGGAGAGAGTAGTGGAAAGGGAGGATGAGTGGGGGTTCAGAGGGGGAGGAAGGCTGAGGAATGCCCATCCATCAGGCACCGAACCCAGCGTCTGGCCAGAGCCCCAGCCCCCTCAAACCTCCAGACCTGTTCATCACTGTCTGTGTACACAGGGGTTGGAAAAGCTATCAAGTCCTCAGCACAACATATGCAGGGCGATTGAGCTGCCCAGCGCTGCTATAGAAGGATTTAATTCTCCTATTCAACCAAAATATATTATTTATCTGATACTCTATCGATGTCAAAAAGAGAAATGAGTCTTTTTCTTTACTCGTCCACAGGCAAGATGTGACCTAGCAGACACTTTGACATTAAATAGATCTGCACGGAGACTGGTGAGGTCATGGTTTGTTTCAGTGAATGTCACTTTCTTGTGACTTCAACTTCAGATGCAAATGTGTTTCCTGCAAAGGGAAATCTATGTAGTTGCCAGGTGAAATATAAAATGGGGACAACTAGAATGGAAAGCACACCTCCAGAAAAGCTCTAAAAGGTGATCAAGAACTCAAGCTAAACTTTTCTGTTTGTACCTACAGAAACCTTCAACATGAAACATTCATCGCACACAAAAGTGAAAGCATAACATAAAAGCTGGTGTGCATGCAGACATCAGCATTCAACCAACGATGGCTTCTCTAAACTTCACCCAGTAGTTTTAGTTGAGTTGAACTTGATGTAAACTTAAGCAGACCTTGGTGACAGATCAGAATAGACTTATATGTCATATAAATGAAGCCACTAACAACCTACTTAGTTATTCAGGTATGAGTACGAGTGTTGTTATAATTACCTGCACCAAGGTTTCAACACCAACTGAATACAGCTGCACACAGCATCTGTTTCCTGTCCAGCTAGCATATTTGCTAGCAGATACTTAGAGCCGCTGCTCAAGGACACCTCAGCAGAATGGATGTTCTCAATGGGGCTGTATTTAATGTAAGATCCACATGAATTACTAACTTTATAATATAAACAGAAATAAAGTAAAGCTATGGATTGTGAGCTGTATAAGGGTGCGTTTATTCAGATCTTTCAATGATTGAATCTTATCTTTCAGGCGAAGGACAAATACAACACACTGCTTTCTGTTTAGACCGAGTCAACTTCCTGCTCGCTGTAAACACATCTCTTATGTATATGTATCAATATTTGTAGCGGCTGTGCTACCTGCTCAACACGGTGCTTTAAGTAAAACAGTAATCAATAAAATAAAAACACATACTGTGGGCAGTGTGACATTGTCAGGGACATTGTTAAAGTTTGTTTTAAACAAACATTGTTAAACATTGTCAGAGTCACTAGATGGAATATCAGCTAATTGTCCAAAGTGTAAAAGGAGCATTATAAACCACCGGAGACCAACAACAACCAATTTGTCGTTTTGGTGCATGTGTCAGATCTGCAGGACTCTCGTCTCTGTAAACCAGCTGGAAGGTTCCCAGGTGACAAGGACTTGACGGACTACCATCCCTATGTGGGGTCGCTGACCTCCACTTTCCTTCTGGTTTAACAAGCAACCCCCTCCAGGGCCACAGGCCATATGAGCTCGGAGGAGGGACGAGTGTGTGTGTGTGTGTGTGTGTGTGTACATATGTGCCTGTGGTGAAACCTTTCTCTGGGGAAGATCTCGTTCTCCTGGTCGACCTTAAATGTCCTCATTCATTTGACTGATAGCTCTGAATATGAATGCATTCTCTGAGTACGTGTTTGCTAATGCTTCAACCAGCCACGGTTGGGGGTTTGAGTCCCACTGGAGCTGCCCCATTGTAACTGTACAATCCAGATGCTGTAAAACAGTATAGATAAATGTGTCAATGCTCAGTATCAAACTTTAGAGAGAATCTGAGCGCACACGTTGATAAATCCTAACCTGAAATGAATAAATGTACTAATGCCTGCTTCTCAAATAATTCCCTCAGTTTAGACTAAGAGAGGTGCTGGAGTTAAGTTAAGTTAAGTTGTTGTAGCAGTAGGAACTACAGTAACAGGTTGTTGTGGCTGATCTGGTCAGTCAGGACAGTGGGATACCGAGGACATGTCCTCTGCTTTGTTTGTGGGAATGTCAAGAGTTTACAAGAGTTTACATATTACAAATACACACGTCTTGGGTGTGTTTAAGGTTTAATTCTGGTATTTTTAAGACATTGGACGGTTTGTAGTTTACAAAGGTTTAAACAGTGAAAACAAAGGCAGTGTGGTGAGGGCTTAGACACAGCCTTTGGACAGTCACCTAGGAAGATACAATTAACTAATAATTCCATTGTTAAATCATTTTACAAAATGTAAAAATAAAAGCAGCTAATCATACAGTTTTATCAAGAATGTTTGGTATTTCGTCCACACTGCCTTGGGATGGAGATATTTGGACTGATTACCGTAGGTATTGCTTTGTGGTTCTTTCCACTATTGGTGAAACATTGGCAGTAAGCTGCTCATTTCACCACCTTTCAGTTCTCTTCATCCACAGATTCTTACGTAATCTCATCTGGACAGACGATCTTTGTGCCCACGTTCCAGGGACCAATCAGCTGTTGAACACTGCTCTTTAAGAATCTATCTATCTATGTATCGCACATCCCAACACCTCCGCACCACCACCCAGATCTTCAGAGTGTTCTGGGAGGTATTCCATCAACCACCTGTTGGACTTTTTTCAGCACCAGCATCTGAACTCACCTATTTTCATGAGGCTACATTTAATGAAGATGCTACATGCTAATGGAGTCTATCTCAATTAATATTGTTACACATGTCTAGTGGATCTCTCTTTATTGAGTACATTTGTTGGTTGAAATAACTTATTTGTGTACAGAAACCTTTAGCTCTGATACCTGCCAGACTTTGCAGATTCATACATGTGTTTACTCTGCATCTAGCTGTGACCACAACTATTAGTCTGATGGTTCTTAAAATAAATATAGTGTCTAGAAATAATCTACTGACTGCTTAAAGGCATATCATGACAAAGCTACAACAGCCCTGGTGTAACTTTCTATCACAAAACGCCTAGGTGCCTTTGAAACATAAGTAAATAGTATGGTATGGTGTATTCTTTCACACATCCTTCCCTAAAAGCACCTATATTCAAGTCCTCTGTAGGGTAAATGATCCACTTTTACCACTAAATTGACCAAACCAGAGTACCGTGCTTGTCTCTAATTGCGCACACAGTGGGAAGCCTAATGGCTCTGGAGGAACGAAATACGGCCAGTTTGAGTCTGTCACAGTCATGCATATTTAAGTGATATAAATGCTGTTATTGTGTCTACAAAATAATTGACTGTGCGGCAATGCAAATTGAGATTGTGACCAACTCCCCTAAATTATCGCAGGGCATATGAGATCCAGCATAAACATTTGGGCTCTTCAGAATGACTGCAGTCATTGCTGCAAGGTTTCTTGTCACCAGGAAGTTTACCCAGGACAGACTGAAGAAAATACGACTGCTCCTTATTTAATCTCTTTTATAATATTTGCACAGTCTTACATAGTTCCTTTCTTTACATGTTTATTTCATTAAATGGCACAGTTTTTTGTTCTGGCAATTTGAATTAAAATACCAATAAATATATCTTCAATATACTTGAGGGTGCTTAAATTATTTAGGGGCTTTGGGGTACGGAGCGTGGCAGGCTCGGTGGAGCAGTGTTGAAGCTGAAGCACTTTGTGCTTGCAATCGGAGATGAAGAGGCTATTTTTCTGTGTAGTGTGCAGAGCTCTTATCAGGGATTTGTTTGCAGCACAACTTAATTTGCATAAATTTCTTGGAGAGTAAGATGAAAACTCTCTCTTGGCTGGAGCAGGAGGAACAGATTGTCTTCACAGCTCGCATTGTTGTTCCTGTGTTGAACCTGAGATAAGTTTTCAATCTCATCACCCTGATCATGAATTTATCCCCAAGAATAAATAGAATATTCTAATTTTTGCCAGATCATACATGCCTTAAGTACCTCGGCTGCTTTTATTCTGAGTTTTGGATAATGAGATCTTATTTTCACAGCTCTGGACATCATTTCTATGCTTCATGATAACACTGTACTCATTGCTCAGATCTGGGAACACGGTGACATCACTACACTGAAATCTAACAGATTTAAAGCCAACAGTTTATCTAAACAACTGTATTATGATGGACAGTTTGGGTCACATTTATAGTTTGCCTTAGTTTTCTCTTCCAGATAAATTTGGCTAATCTGGAGTTTGTTTAAAACCCATAAAACCTAATCTAAGTTTATGTTTCTGGCTCATAATAAGACAGAAACCAACAATGACTTGTTCCTACTAAGAAGTATTGTCTGTATATCCCATCTTGTTCATATTATCGTATTGCCCTGTGCCACACTTAATCTCACATGCCAGAAATAGTTACTGGCGCACCAAACGTTTATTAATCCACCGCTGAAAATAGTCCCCAACATATGAACTATTTCCTCCTGTTTGAGTAACATTTGCTTGGAACTAGAGTGCCCAGCTGTTTTGGGACATTACTGACACTTGGAATAAGTTAACTTGGGGATGAGAGCCACAGACAGGAGTAAGGAAGCTGGAAAGTATTGAGAGACGGACTAACATGTTGTCTTCTCTTGTTTTTTTATGTGACAAAAAGACAATATATAACAACACCTGGTGATGTTATTATTACAAATTGCAATAATGGCTCAAACTTGGCAAATGAGACCCAATGTGTATTAAACCATAAAAATCCTTAAAGGGTTTTTAAAATAGAAAGATGACTACATGGCTCTGGTTCTAGTCACTGAATCCCTGACAGCATAGTGCAGTTCTGTAGTTGACCCTGACCTTTGACCTCTTTGGGGAAAGGAAAAGAGAGTAATTTGTCCTTTGGGAATCTACTGAATATCCCATAAACAGAGAGTTTCCGGTGCGTTGTGTCCCGGGAGGGCTGCAGGAGAAAGAAAACAAAAACCACATGCAGATCCAATAAATTCTTTTTATCGATTTTTCCAATAAAAAATACATTCATACAGAAACTATTTTACAAAACAATTTCAAATGAAAAAATCTTGTTATGCCATAAAACAAACAAAAATAGAGCCGCATATTTTATCTCCATGTTTATCCAATAAAGATTCTCTAGCTAAAGATAGGGTGTCTTCGCAGGTCTTTGAAAAGTTGAGAGAAAGAAATCATGTGGCAAATAAAAAACATAATACTTAAAATTTTGACAATTCAAGTGTCCAGAACAATTCACGTCTGAAAAGTTTTTTTGTTTGTTTTCCTGTTGTTGTTTTCTTGAAAGATGATAGGCCACGGGTGTTCACGCAGTTGATGCCTTTTTAAACGTACGTTTAATCAATATAATCCAAAACAAAGATGTTACAGAAGCAAATGAAGGAGGATGGAGTGTGTCTATATTACAATAATTCTTCAGCCTCTTGTCTTTGTTACCAAACACACTGCACTTGTTTTTGGTCCCATGCCCTTTCAAAATAGACGCTTCCTTAAAAAACTCTCTTAGTTTACAATGTACATATCTTTGCACTTTTGACATTTCTCAGTGTATGGACTTTTCTTGAATGTTGACTGTTGACTACTGAGTGACAGACAAAAAACCAATGAGTTTTATAAACTAACCGTAGCCTCAACATTTCTATATGTATTACTTATCAACAAACATATATTATCCAGTAAAAACACTGTGGCTCCCAAACGTTTTCTGGAAATAGGGAAAATTGTGATTAAGTTTATCGAATTAAATGAAACTGAAGGGATTTCAATAAACTTGTCAGAGAGATAAGAGAATTTTATCAACCCAAAGAGGTTGAAGTCATGTACAGTAACTGAAGATTAAAACATGCATATAGTGAAAAGAAGTTGGTACAGACATACGCGTGTTCCTGGTCTCAGCTCACCTGCAGACAGACAGAAACCTCTAGAGCTGCAGCGCGGCTTAGCTGAACTGGTTAGACCAGTTTTGGTACCGTTTAGCCAGATCACAGGTTGTTTAAACCAGGACTGAGTGAAGATACTGACTCACCCCGAGGGCGAGACTTACCAAAACACACAACATCAAAACAGACTCATGATTGAGAATGTTGTCATTATTCTAAAAAGGACAAATCCTTTTCTTTAAAGACTGTAAGCTTTTGACACACCAACAGATATAAATGGCCCAAGCGTGCTGTAAATGTTTTCTTTGCAGTAAATCCTCAGTAAAGCCACATTTCATGAGAACATATATCCATGACTAAGTACCTTTGACAGCAAGTTACAGTCCATCCGAAGTGCATCCACACCACCTGATACTACATAGTAGTAATCCTTTACAAAACTCAATTGCTTTTCCAAGTGACCTGGGTCATTTTGGGGAATATGATTTAGTTTTGATATAGTTATGATATATTGAACAAATAATGCACAGATGTAAAAATGGCAGTCATTATGAAGCTGATATTTAGGGTTTTTCAAAAAAGTATTATTCAGGAGTGTAGAGGAGTCTGCCGCAAGACAAAAGGGCAAAGGTGCGACTGTATGGATCAGAGCCTTTATAAAGCAATTCAATGACGCACTAGTGCATTTACAACCCCCGTTTGGTGTGTGTGTGTGTGTGTGTGTGTGTGTGAGAAAGAGATCTATTTAACAGGACAAGGCCACTTACATAAGGCATCAGTAAGGTCAACAGTGCATTTACAGATAGAAAAGAAAGAGAAGAGCAAAAGTGAAGAAAAATGAAGAAAAACCCCATCATCAAGACAGTTGCCAAGCAATAGTGGTATCCCCAACTTCTCAAGAGAAATCAAAAAACTAAAGACTGCCTTATGTGTTTTGTACAATACTATGATATTGAGCAATAATGAAGGTAGCTGCTCTCAAATGGAATTTTGTTGTCCTTTAAGCGAACAGGTGAGCAACACATCCCCAGATCCCATGCAACTTCTGTTATAATGGCAATAACTGTTTGTGGTACAACTGTTGTTTTTTTTCTTTTTCTTTTAAGATACAGAGCTTACACAATGGACAACAAAATGAGCTTTATAGCGTGTATGTTTTGAGACAGGCTACATAATACATTGCACATTTAATAGCTGCACTAAACAAAACGACCTCCCATGTTTGAACAGGGAGCTGTAGTTACACCTCCGGGCAGAAAGGGGGCGCTCTCTAGCAAATCAGCTCCACCTAACAACCCCTTACTCCACAGCCAACAGACTCAAACAGCACAGACAGAACCCTTTTTTTGGGCTTGCATTCATTCTCAGTGAGACCACAGACACCCCCCTTAAAACCTCCCTCGCATCACATCACCCCCTCCGTGTCATTCACTCGCAGTTCCACCACGCAAGCTCCATCCGCTCCATAAAGCCAGCACAGGCATCCAGTCGCAGGCACTCACAGACCCCATGCGCACAGGCAAACACACTGTCATAGGAGGAACGACACCCCCGCAGGAGTCCCATAATCCTCCAGGAAAAAAAGCATCGAACACCATACAGAAGAGTCTCTTCTCGTTTTCTCCAGCCCAGATTTTTCCCATTCTTTAAAATTTCCTCAAGTCTCTCCCCGCCCTCCCGCTCCTCCGTAAAAGCCTTTCAAGAGCAATCTCCACAGCGAGGTGTTGGAGGCACTAAGTATGGTGCAAATAATAGCCTGCGTTGCTTCATCTTTTCCCACTGACTGGAACACGGCGGTGCCCCTGTTAACGCTCCCAGGACACACCAGCCTCGCTGATCCCCTACAGGTCAGGACAGTCAACCAGAATCACCCCTCAGAGCTCTCGACACGGAGACCATCTTAGATGTGCCTCTTCATGTGCAGCGCCAGGTGGTCAGAACGGGAGAAACACCTGAGAAGGGAGAGCAGAGAGACGCTTTAGCTGTTGGATTTGAGGACTCAAATGTTTTCACATAGAAATTCTTACATCCAGACATAAACAATGTTCAAACCCTTGCTGTCTGATTTCTGCTTGTACCTCATAAAGTTATTAGAACTGAAACATGATTCCGAGATGGTCAGCCCTGTTGCTGGCCTTTAATAGTGTTTATAATAGGTGAAACCAGTTAAACCAGCACAGTGTAGTTCCCTTTTCATTAGCACAGTAAACTGTATTACTGTTAAAATTGGATTTTGTTTAGATAAAATGTCTGCTATTTTTCTTGCCACCTGTTTGTTGCCACTTCAGGTCATCCTTTTTGCCCTGTATGTAGATACTGTATGTTAGCTGTCAGACATGTCTGCTGTCTCTGGCCGTTTTTCCTTCTCTTTGGCTGTAAGACATGGCAGAAATGTGGGTCCAGGTACTCATCACCTATACAGCTTAGTCTAAAGGCATTATCTGTCTTTACAAAAACCCCATGGGGGATGATAAAGCTACAATGGCTCTTTGAGATGCTGCCCAGTCTCGTCACAACACCTTCTGCCTTCTACTCATCCGCACCCCCCGTTCAACCCTTTGCTCCTCCCTTTGTACTCAACTCTTTTCACCCAAACCCTTGACCTCGACCTCATCCATCAGTCCATCCTTGACCCTTAATTATCCCTCCACCTCACACGTCATTTCAATAACCTCATTTGCATACATAAGTGGTGGTCTTTGTTAGTGAGCGAGGCCAAGTGAATATTCTGGGAATCTTTTGAAGGAGCCATGAAATCAAACAGTAATTCACAGCGCTTTGTTTGAAACTCTTTTTCCATGTTTGCACCTGTGAAAGGTCACGCGGGTTGTGGGTCAGCGATCGTGAACATGTACGGGCTTTCACGCTCTCACCTGTCGCAGTGATTGCATTTGAATGGCTTTGCTCCAGTGTGCTTCCTGAAGTGTCTGGTGAGTTCATCGCTTCGTGCAAAGCGCCACTCGCAGCCCTCCCATGAACACCTGTAGGGCTTCTCACCTGAAAATATCAAATCAGAATCCAAAGTGCATTATTTGTCAAAAGGTGTTCAAAGATGTCAAAACCTTGTAGAAAGATCTCTGGATATGTTCCTTAACAAAACTGGTTTCTGCACGTTTTGTAAAGAATTCACACGTTAGCATTTGGTCAAATAACCTTTCTTATCTATGAATCTTATCTCTTTGTAATTCATTTAATTTAATTTGCCCTCTGACACGTTCCATTATTGTAGTAATTCTGAGCTATCAATCAAAACTTCAGGATATGTGACATTTCGAAATTCAGATTCTCATTTGTGCAGCCGATATTTACAGTTCTTACTTATCTGAGAGCTTTAACAATGCTGATTTGAGAGAAATGTGATCCTGTACAAGCAGGAGCTAAGCAGATTGGGCTGACTACTGTACGTTGAAGAGAAAAACAACCTCGTGCCTGGTGGGTCTTGAGAGCTGTGGTATGCAGCTTTAAGGAGCTGCTCGAGTAGACGGCTTATGTAATGGGGGAGAGCTGCAGGAATAAATACAGTCTGTTCCTAATGGTCCTAAAGGCCATTAACCATGTGGCTAACATGGTCGGTGAAGGATGCCAGGAATGTGACTTCCTCTGCTAATGGGCGGCACAGCTTGGCAGAGGTCAAAGGTGATGAGGGAAACTGCTCACATTTGAACCGCGGACCAAACACCGCAAATGTCAAATTCCCATAATTTCTTCTTTTTTTGTTGACTGTGAATGCCAGCGGGGAGTTTCTGAGTTTTTTCCCATGGTGAAATCTGAAACCTGTTGATTTGTTTTCAGGATCCACATCCTCTGGGTGCTGCTCAGCCACAAAAGAGCATCCCTCCCCCTCCGGTCTCTCGCTCCCTGCCTCCCTTCCCCCTGCACCAAGTCACGTTCCTCTGTGTGAATTAGGTCACAGTTGAGGGCATTCCTCCTGACAAACTATGCAAAGTATGTGGGGTAGTTTCAGCACTTTGAGCAACAAAACAAGACCTAAGTTCATTTAACTTGCACTTTCGGGAGGTTTTCTCTCTTCACATGAGTCGATTTAGTTTTACTTTGCAAAAAGTGGTTTAAAAACATGATGTCATAACCTGTCAGGGCAGTACCCCTCCCCCAGCGAACATTTGCATGGCAGCGATAAACACATCTCACTGTCAAACATCTTACCTGTGTGCGTGCGCTGGTGTGCTTTGAGGTGTGAGCTCTTGGTGTACACCTTCCTGCATCCGTTGAAGTGACACCTGTGCACCCGCCTCCTGCCGTCAGGCGACGCCTCCCCGCTGGTCAGCCCCGACCTCTCCAGGGTCCTCTCCGTGCCCCCAGTCCTTATTTTCCCAGGTGAGTGCAGCACAGTCTGTATCCCACTCCACACCTGGGCGACAGAGCCCTCCTTGCCCAGCTCAGGTGAGGATGGCGGCGTGCTGATGATGGCGGAGCCCAGCTCTTCGCCCCCGTCTCCCAGAATGTCAGTCAAAGAGCTGGAGGAGAAGTCGAGAGTAGGGGAGAGCTCCTCGGAGCTGTCCGAGGCCTCGCTGCTGGCGTCAGAGTTGAAGCCGCCGGCGTCGAGGTGCTGGCTGTCCTGATTGTCCTCCTCCTCCTTGATGTGTGACATCTTTGGGTCTGGCTCGTTTGACTTGTCCCCGCAGGCGAGCATCAGCTTGCTCCACAGGTCCTCCTGGCTCTCAAATTTGAGGTCAGTGGCTGAGACGTAGGGCTCACTCTGGAGGTACCTCTCCAGCTCGAGGCATGTCTGTGTGGAGGGAAGACGAGATAGCAGTGAGTTCACGGGTGCACGGAGCCTGAGGCCTGTAACACAATGCTGCAACTGGAAAGTCCCCAAAAAAAGTGATTTGTATTCACAGGAACACAAACTCAGGTGTCCTTCTACAAACTGTGTTTATTCTTAGCAGCAGCAGCAGGGGGGGGGATGCTGTGACACTGTAACACCACTGGCCGTGCTTTCTTCCTGCCTGCAGGAACGAGGCAAGACACAATGTCCTATGCAGAGCATAGACAAGTACGTTCTAAGGGTGCCCTGTGAGGACATATCAGGGAAGATTACAAGCACCGTATTTCCTTCTGAGACTGTGCAAGAACAAGGTGCTCTTACCCGCCAACGCTTGCATGGCTGTGTGCGAGTGTGTGTGTACGTGTGTGTGTGTGTTGGGGCTGGTCATGAAATTTACATATGCTACAGAGCCCCCCGTTGGGTTAGGGAAGTGCTTGTAGATCTTTTAAATCTATCAATTATTCAACATAATGTGGATTTAATAATGCATTTGGAGGCATCGCTAGAAATAACATAGCACACCAGGGACAGAGAGGAGGGAGGTCTGGTTCATGGGGGTTCATAAAAAGCCTGGCATGAATACTGCAAGAGCCGCTGTGGATTGTGGGGCTTATTTTCTTTGAAAAGGAAGTGAGAGACCACTTCCTCAACCCAGACATGAGGGCCGCTAACAGGCCTGAGCAGTTTCCTAATTAAGCAGATTTCAATTTACAGCCGAATGTTTTTAGAATAGAAGTGAATAGACCAGTGGTACCCCCAGCTCGGGGGCACAGGACAAATCTGAAGGGTCAATTAGACAATGCAGACAATTAGAAGTTAGGTAAGAGGGAGGAAAAAAACGTAATCTTTTTTTAAAGATCTTTTTCTTAAACATTTTTAAGAGTTAGACCTTTTCAGGTATCTGAAAATATTCAAATGAGACTCTCCAAGGAGGGGAGATCCCTCTTTGGCTGCTCACAGCTCAGAGGCATGTGCAACACAGCATGCCTCCAGAGCTCCATCAGTGGTGCAAGGAGGCAAACTCTACTTTAAAAGAACAGAGAAGGAGAGGCCTCGTCATACAAACCAATACCAACATGAAGTTTAGAAATAGCAAGGTGTCAATAAATCTTTGATATACTTGAACAGATGTCTGTGGTCGGAAAAGGTCACTGCAACGTATCACAAACACACTTCATGTCTAAACATGACATTGTAGTCATTGGGTAATGAGAGACAATGCATTCCAGACTACTGCTTCTCGTCAGCAGCGCAGGATGAAACCCCGGCGAGCTTTAAATGCCTGAGAGGGCGACTTGGCTCGAAGCCCGCACAGATCTGACGGACGGAGAGAGACAAGAAGACTGACGCGTGTTGCCAGTTCTTTTCATTTCTTAACCCGAATCCAGGACCGTTTCATCGAGCCAAAGTGGAACAGAAACCAGTCTCTCTCTTTCTCTGTCAGCCTGTCACTCTCTCATCCGCGCGCGCGCGTGTGTGTGTGTGTGACAGAGGGCAAGAGCGAGAGAGAGAGAGAGCGAGAGAGAGAGAGAGCGAGAGCGAGAGAGAGAGAGAGGAAAGGAGGAGATAAGCGCAAAGACGCCGTTCAGACGCTAAATGTGCAACATTTATCACGAGCCGCAGTTCGTCTTCAACCTGCAAGCATGAGCCCAAAATACACTTTCCACAGCCAACCTCAGAGAAAACCCACCAAACACCGTGTAACTACAAGTCACCGGAGGCAGAGAGGAGTATTCCAGCAACATAATCCCAATACTCCTGAAAAGTCTAATGCGGTTCCTAAACGTCACTGTTTCGCCCCGCAGGCTCGTATCAGAGCAGATGGAAACATCAGAGATTCTAAAAGAGACCTGTCATTAAGGGAACTTGCATCACTTCCCCTATAAACACATGCAAGGAGACTTAACATTTAACTGTTGCACCAAATCAAACGTGGAGTTCCACACGCAACTTTAACATTTGCACGCACGCACGCACGCAGCTGTCACTGCAAAGCAAGTTTACCGGAATTACCCACATCCCTCGCGTTTCTACGAAAGGTAATCGCACAGGAGCGCGAGCTGTCAGGCTGTTTGGGTGGAGGGAAGAAGTCGTTACCTGCTGCCAGTACTCTTCCAGAGACGGTAAAGCTGAAAAGTATCCGGTGTCGTGCACAATCTGGAGCTCCTGGAAGATGCTACACATAGGGATGACATCCATTTCACTCCGCAGATGCAGCCACAAGTCGACGCGAATTGAAGCTTGTGGAGAAAACGCAGCCTGTTGTGTTGGTGGAGACGCTGGAGTCGGTTTGCATGTGAGAGTCTGGAGGCGCGCGCTGCCAGTGGAGGATTTGAGCGTGTGACGCACCGTGAGCGCACAACACTGAACTCTCCAAAAGTCCGTCAGCTCACTGTAAACTTCCCCCCGATTCAAAATTACAGACAGGCCCACCCTCATGTGATTACATTACGTTTCGTCACGTCCACCAATGAGCGCGCGGGAGCGTACCACCCGCCTACCAGACCACCTCTGGCCAATCCCGAGCCAGAGCCGACTCATCCTGTGTGTTGTGGTTGGCGCGCGCTCCGCAGCCTCTCGTGCTGCCATTGGGCTCTATTTTTAGAGCGCTATATAACCCGGACTGCTCGCACTAAACCGGGGAAGTCGTCTTTTCTACTGGTCCTGAGGTCTTCGGCTGCTCCGGAGCAGCGGCAGCCGCAGCAGAAGCGCTCGCTGCCGGCGGCGAATGTGAAGCAACGTCTCCACGTAGACACTGTTGTCACTGTTCACTTCCTCACACGCACTACAGCGCGTCTCTTGGCGACGTTAGGCTTGAATATAAGGAGAAAAGTCTTCCCAGACAGACTTTGGTTCAGTATTTAGGACGTGCCTGCAAACTCGGGGGGATCGTAACAGATCAGATCAAGTCCTGTGGTGTATGAAACACGTGATGAACGTGTTGTTTTCGTGTCTGTCCAGAGATCCACGAGGATTCTCATGAGTCTCCCTGTGACGGTGGAGACAGTTTAATAAGCTATTAAGTTATAATAGAGTTGCCATAAAGATGATAATTCAGAAAATAGCTGTGCAGGTTATTGTAGTGGCAGCAGCTTGAGGCATATCATGAGGGACAGGTTTGCTTCTGCTGGAGAACACGCACGAGTGTGTGTGTGTGTGTGTTATTCTCTTGTGGCTCTCTTTCTAGAAAGCGACCTTACTTCTCTTGCAGCAAAACCCTGTTTACTATTCTTGATCACAATCATGAAACCACATTTCCTCTAGAAGCATGAGTTTCTAATACAAGATCCACACACACAGCATCTCTCACAGCTCTAGAATGACATGTTATAAGTACACACTGGCTCGCTTCCAGATACGTATCTGCCTTTTCCTCTCCTTAGATAATCATTGCTCTGCAGTGATCAGCGCTCCCCCGCTTCCCATCCCCTCCCTGATCAAGAAGCATGAATATTAGTCAGAGGTAATAGGCCTACATGTTGATATATGAAGAGATTTATGCTGTCCATATGTGCTCTCCTTCAGGCTTTATGCCGTTTGCATAAAAACTTAATTTGTAAGATGTCATATCTGCTTTGGAAAAAATCAAGTTCATTATTCCATGGCTTTAAAATACAGGTGATCCAGTCTGTAAAAGAATTAAGGCTGTTGTCTTTTCAGTGCACAATGTCTCATTTAATCTCAGTCTATCAATCAAAACACTTATTAATCTCACTAACATGCAGTACATGGGAGTAAAACTACATATCCAGTTGCGTAAGATGTAGGATAAAGTTGAAATCAAGAGGAACAACAGCGGCATTGATGAGTTAAAGGCAGGCGTTGTGACAAACAACATATTTGGAACAGAGCACCATTGTTTGACCCATCAGCCCGGTCGAGCGCCTCCACAACGGAGTCTCTCTTTTGTTGAGATCTCAGCTGTGGGCACATTTGCAGCACTCAGCAGCATCACATTTTGTCATGACTCTGTGGGGTTCGGGGGCAGAGAGCACATGGACGGGTCTCTGTTGTGACAGAGATGATAAGTAATGGAAGGGAAGAGTCATGCTTCCCTAAAGCATTGAAGATTCAGCGTTGACCTTCTAAACAGTGTACAGAGACAATAGAGGATTTACATGAATGCACACACTTATGTACCGTCACTATGAACTACTTCTTTTTTTTGCCACATGCAGTTACAGAAATGCAACAGGTTTTTGGAGATTGGCCTGCAAGTTCATTTAACTTTGTGCTCCTCCTGGCAGATTATTGGTTCAACAATGTAGCATACTGAGGCTAACACATTAGCATGTGCTATGTAGACTGGTAGGCATAATGGTAACACTTTAGAGTATATTGATTGATGGCAACATAACGCTGCAGTCATGTCATGTGAGCCTTAACATAATAACCAATTTTCCACTTGAGACTGTTGATGTAAACACGAGTCATAATTATAACTGGTAAACTTATATTTACTAGATTTATACCAGAAATCAATGTATTTTGTCATTGATTATTCAGATGGAATAATCAGTTGAGATGGATGTCAGTGAAACCACGACTTTGGAATGTAACTAAATTTCATAACGATGTTGTTATATTGAGTTAGAAGTATTTTTTCACCCATATGTTTTATGTTTTTGCAGTTGTGAGAGTGGCAGTTTGGGCGAGTTGTGCCCAACAGCAGCACAGCAGATCGAAGCAGTTTGCGTGCATGCAAACTCTGCTTTTAGAATATTTCTTTTTAAACTTGAATGTAGTTTGGAACTGGGACAAAGCTCATGTTAGCAGGGGCAGGATTCCTTTAAGGTTTTTATTTTTTTATATTCATTTGCTTTACACGTATCAATTTCTGGGTAATGCCTGAAACAACAACACATCCAGGCTGCTAACATTTACACCCGACATCCATTTATTTTTACTACGGTGGCTTTTCGCGTGAACTCATTATGTATTTTCTGAAACTCAGTATGTTCACTGTCACCTCAAGAATGCAGCACACTCACCAGCTAATATTTCTAAAGTGACACTTTTGTTCTGTCATCACTAAAAACCCTTTGTGCTCCCCTTTGAAACTCTGTACTTAGTGACTCTGAACCAGTGACGTCAAATCACATTCCTTCAGCCACCAGACTGATGAAAAGATAGCATGAGTCACTCAACAGTATAGAATCAGAGCAGTTGCCATGAAGCAGTGACTGATGTTGGTGGCAATGCACTGGCCTGTGACAGGATTGAATCCATAGCAACAAAATAATGAGCATAAAAAGCATGCAGATAAGCAGCACTGCTCTGTAGCCTCCTGGCCAGGCCTTGTTTGTGTGTGTATTTGCACGTCTCATGCACTGTACTGAATGCATGTGTGATGGCTTTGTCTACTTGAATATAAGTTAATTTGATTGATTGCTACTTGCTCACTTAAAAAAATACAAACAATATTGGTGCAGACACATTTTACAACATAAAATCGCATACAGAACAGGACAAGCTATATATAGCTTTCTTGTAGATTCTCTATCAATTTCAGTAGATGCTATAATCGTATCTTTGCACAGCATCCAAAAACACAACTTTAATATTTATACCACAGATGCAAACCACATGCTCATACATGCACACAGACATACCCACAAAGTCAGTCCTCAGTCCTTCAGTGTAACCACAGAAAATGTCAAGGATCAAGCAGAGAAAGCAAACTGTTGTTGTTGCTCATCCAACACACACAGTTTAAATTCCTGCATCTGGAATGCAAGCCAAAAAATGGTCACTCACTTTTAATTAGCTGTCCTAAAATTATTTGCACAGCAGATCACAACCAGTTCTTAATTTGCAGTGTCTGGTGCCTGATTAGAACTCCACAGCTGCAATTAGGTAAAAACGTTTTGTTGTTGCCATTTGGAAAGAAGAGTCAGATAGCATAATAACAAATGACAATGATTTAGAAGCTGCGCATGTTGTGTCTGCTGTGGCTTTTTTTTTTGATTGATCGTCTTGCAAATGCATGCCATTTGGTGGGATTACCATTTGGATGCATGAGAGAGTTGATTTTGCTAACATATTCAGTGTGTGGCACCCCAACTGCCTGTCACTGAATCTAATCAAAATGCAAAGATATTCGGAGCGAAGAAAAGTACAGTATGTAAAAGTGTAGAACAGGCAGTGAGCAACAGTCTGTGGAGTGACTCTGCAGCAAAAAGCAGCTAACCAGCTACCAGCTAATGTAATTGGTTCATTACATCCCATGTCTTAGTGAACTTGGGTTTTGATGTGCTGTAGATGAATCAGAATCATATGACCGTGGTCATTTAAGGGAATGGTTTCCTGTCAGCTGCAGTGTTTCGAGGAGCAAACACAAGACGAGAATGCCGCTTTAAATCTTGAGGAAACTGAGTCAGACGTGTTCTTCCCTTCTTCAACACCTGCCTTTGAAGTGCGTTTGAACAAGGCTTTCTATTGCCAACAGTCCAACAGTATGAGGCAGTTATATTGGATGACCTGGGTGAATGTGAAGCTCAGAGATGAACACGAGTCCACTTTCCCTGGATGAGTAAGAACTGTAAGGGGAATCAGAAAAGATCCTAAGTGATGTTTATGTGGTTGCCTGAAAATAAAAGCCTTGGTGCCTGTGACTAAAGCAATATTCAAAACATAACCAAATAAAGACAGAAGAGCGTTACTAAGTTACCACATCATTTCTAAGCGGTTTGGTTGCGTCAGGTATCCTAAAAGGCTAAAAAGGCTTTACAGTGTAGAGCAATGGAGCCTGCAGCCCACAGTATTGGTGTTGCTGTGCTGTAGGTTCCACCATAGCTGGTGTTTACCTCCACACTAATGCTAAGCCCTCTACAGTGATACCACATGGGCAGTGTTGCCAGATAAGACACCAAGTAGCCCAATCACGAGACCGGTCATAAAAGTAGCCCGTTTCTTTATTTTATTTTCTTACAGATGTCGTGTTTTTCATCTGATAACAGAATGTGTGGAGTCTAGTGAACTCAACAGTCATATTAGAAGTGGGGGGCGAGATTCTGTGGAATACAGCCTAAACCTTTGTGGCTAAATGGAACAAATAAGCTGCCAAAAGCGGTTTTCAATAATATAATAATAATTATGTGAAGACCGCAGGAGCTGTGATTGGTCAGTTGGACTGCTTGTATTTTCTCCAACAAGTTGTGTGTGTGGGTGATTGTTGATAGTGAAGACAACATACAGAAAAGGAAACTGTAACCTTTCTGTTGGATTGATTCTCTCTCAGACTCCAACACAAAAGATATGAAGACAGTCTGGCTATTAACGATTGCCTTGTTTAGCTAAAGTAACTGAAAAGGACAACTGGCCAAACGTTTCCGTTGTTGCACAAAGTAACTGGAAGAAAATAAACATATTGTGAGACGGACAACATGCAATAAACAACAACATGATGCACAACTATAAATCTGGGTATAGAAAGGGAAGCTGGGAGATGGATAAAGAGGCAGTGACATGGATCCAACGGGAGAGCAAAATAGTTTGTAAATGTATACAGTGTGTGCGTAGAAAGTACAGAAGGTTGTTTGTTAAGATATTTTCTAGAAAACAACACCTGATCAAAGGTTGGAGGCTCTCGCACATCGCACCATGACACAGCGTGGGCATTGTAAACTATTTAATTAGCAGAGTTCTGATCAACTAAAACAGCCATATATATATATATATATATATATATATATATATATAGAGAGAGAGGGAGAGAGAGAGAGAGAGAGAGAGAGAGAGAGAGAAACACACAACTGTGAGAGAGCCCTACAGGAGTTACCCAGAATTCCACTTGTGAGACATGTACACAAATAAAGGTCAGTTCTGGTGTTTCCCACATCTATCAACTGTACATTAGATGAGTCATGACTCGGCTTCATCCCATCTGAGGAGCACGTCATCCGTTCATCTCAGAGATGGAGGCCAGGTTCAGATGACCCGACAACAGTATGTTAACCGCTGGCTGGAATGCTGCATTCTGGGTTTGAGCGTCCCAGGGGAGCACTAAAGCAGTGATCCAACGGAGCGAGAGAGGAAATGAGAGCTGTAGAGAGACAGATAAACGTACGGGGGAAGGTGAGTGCCTCTGCCAATGGCTCGGCATGTATGGAAAGCTTTTAAGTGATGTACCATGTGGTGTAAGTAAATTTGTCGCTGGTGATGTAGTCTCTTAAAAGCGACAAGTTAGAGCCCTAAACACTCAGGAAAATGCTCATGTGTGGAGTCTCGCAGCATTTGAAGACAAATTGGTGCACTTGATGCTGATCTGAATGACTTTCTTGTCTAATGCAGTGCTTTACAGTCTGCCGGCTACCAGCTTGGGGAAAAACAGAAGTGGTGTAGCAAATGCACTGATGTGCTAATTCCTGCGTGATGTCATCTGGCAACCTCCTACGACTTTTTGAGCAGCCAATAGCTACTCTTAACAAAAGATCGATGCGCCCCCTGGCTACCATCAAGTCTGGCCAATGTCATGGCCATCTCAGTGGCACAGAACCTATGACATAACATTATACAACATAAAAAATAACTTCACATAGAAGAGGTGAACATAGTAAAAGACAGTATTATGATTTGAGATGATGCTGTACTGTACGTGAGACCCACAGTAGTGATAGCACTCCCCTCCACACCAACAGAATGATCTGTTTGATCTGTGACCAGTACTTGTACTTGAGGCAAGTCAAAGCATTCGACTGTCTGTTCAGCTGTCTAGGATAATCATAGTGCTGCAACAACACAGGCCAATAACATGGTTCTGTGTTGTAGACCGGCCAGCAACGCAGTTTAGCAATGCCAGGCCAAGCAGTGCACCGAGCCGTGTTTTCCTTCTTTCAGTTGTTTAACTGAAACAGTATGATTGACAGTTGTAACATAGGGCCTGCAATGTATTTTATGTGCACATATAAGGGTTTAAAGTTCATGCTATTTTGAAGGGAAAGAGGCAGGGTTTGCATGTGGCCTATGAGGAAGCACTTAAACCTGACAGTTGCAATTCAGGAGGAAAAAACACAGGATGCTGCTGGTCACAGTGGTTTTAAAGGGCAAATTAACAGTTGAAATCAGGAAAACTATAGGAAACCTGAGTGCACTTTGTAATCCGGTTTATAATGACTAACTCACAAATACACAGAGTGCACACACAGGTGGGTGGTACAGATGCAGCCCAAAACTCCCTGTGGACTTTACACACTTTATTATATTTTACAATAAGTGGAGCTACTATTGTGTTCATTAAATACTACCCCTGTTTTACTGCCATATAGAAGAGTTGTAATGAAGCTGCTTAACCTGCCGTGCTCTATTACAGGTGGATGTGCAATCATGCAATCATTTACTGTAAACTGATCTGTTTACCTGCACAACCAATGCTCTCTCTCTCTCTCTCTCTCTCTCTCTCTCTCTCTCTCTCTCTCTCTCTCTCTCT